>SNQJ01S0043460.1:73816-84085 GCA_010110895.2 Picea sitchensis | reverse complement strand
TCGACAGTCAGGTGGACCGCAATGAGCAGGATATCAAGCCCGAAACCTATCAAGGGTATCGAAAGAAATTGTTCTAGAAGACAACTGAGGACCTCGAACGGATTCGAGACCCATGAAGCTCCATGGCAAATGCGATCAACATAATCCCAAGATAAGCCCTCTATATGCGTTCCCCACTACGCTTGGTCTGGCTTTGGAGGGGTTATCTCCACTACCTTTCTGCACGTGACCTCGTGTTTAGCCCCTATGTTAGAGGGGGGTCTTGGATAAATTTCACGATATTGGAATTTTTAGCACTCCTTAGCACAGGCTCTTATGTTTGTTTTTGTAGCCTTGAAGAGTTTCCTCTCCAATCCTAAATCAAGGCTCTAGCCTAGACTAGTTGATGGACCCTACAAAGATAAATTCTAGTTGATTTTAATTAATCGTTAATTTTAGTGGTTGTCTTAAGTCAAAGGGAACGAAAGTGAAACTAGTATTTTTTTAAAGAGACGAAAGAGAAGAGCATATAATGAAACTGAAAACAAACTACTTCTTCTTCACAAATTCAGATTTGCACATTTAAACTCTTTAACCAACTTTTCAAACTACTTTTTTTTCTAAGATCTTTTAACAGAAAACTCAAAACAAGCTTTCTCTCGACTACGAGATACTTATTGTCCTAAGTCAACAACCAAGAACTTATGAAAGCATTCTTTTTCCTGATTATTTAATACAAACAACCAACTACTTAACCAAACAAAGAAAGTGAGATCTATATTTTTTATTATGCTTCCAAAACAAGAAATTTTAAAATGGATTATTTTCTTCTTTTCTGAAGCAAAAAGGAAAATATAAGGAAAATACAAGACCAAGAAATGACTTATGGCCCACCACAGACCGCGAGGAGTCACTGACAAAACCAAAGAGGTAGATCAGAACAGACTCACTATCTTGTCAAAAAACCGAATAAATAAAAATCCAAGAACAACTTTAAAAGAAAAAGCTAAACTGAAGTAAAACCTCAGCTACAGAATGTTATAACAAAGACCAGGAATGGATGAAGAAAACCCCTAGGAAGTACAACTTTTGACAGGGAAGAGGATGACTGCCCCTTAGAAAAAACATTCTCAACACAATCATGCTACTGACACTTCAGCAGCCAGCATATGTACGCGGGTTGTCCAAAGGTAGGGCATGTATGTACACCTACATGCTCACTGCAGAACGCGTACACCTTTGTAACTTCTAAAAAAAAATGAAAAATAACAGTCCAACAAACTAGGCAGGGAGTACTGGTATTGAAAACCAGAATCCCTTAAAGACACATAAACTTACTTTGATAAATAAAATGCAAGGAGAATTTTATAAAGCAAAGCTAATSTGAGGTTATACCTAGSCTATAKACTACAACAACAGAGACTAGAAATAGATCAAGAAAACCCTTGAGAAGGATTACTTCTGACAGGGGAGAGGATGACTGCCTTTCCTTTTAAAAAAAATAAAAATTCTGAACTCAGGCACACTACTGACACTTCAACAACCAACATATGTACGCAGGATGACCAAAAGTAGGGCTTGTATGTATGCCTGCAGGATCACTACAAGCCACGTACACCTCTGTTACTTTCCAAAAATAAAACCAGCAGTCAAGAAATCAAAGCAGGGAGTACTAGCATGGAAAACCATAATCCCTACAAGCTCAGACTCTTGTTGAAACTCATAAAAAGGTAATCAAATCAATTTAAAACACCCAAAAAGTATCCCCCAAAACCCTAGAGATCTTCCCTAGTATGGTYGCCAATTCTGATGTGGGTGGGAAAACCCCCTATGGACTAGCACTAAGGGTTCTGTAATGCATGCATAAATAACCGTCTAAAGTCTCCTACTTTTTACTATTATCCTGCCATAGACCCCACGTTCATGCATAAAACATAAGGATAAAAGGATCTGGTAACTCTACCTTGAACTCTGTGTTTTGTGTCGATCCTTTTGCATTCGGTTGCTCCTCGACTGCAAGTCTCCTCCCAAATCCAACCTACATTCACAAACAGACAAACAAAGAACTATGAACATGCATCTTATATATTAATTAGTGTGTTAGATGTTCTAATAAAATATAAACCAAAACTTAATATTGAACACCTCATATGGCGGGACAAGAAAAGTAATTCTTTTTATTAACCTCACAAAAGTCAATTACAATGGTGAGATCGACTATTGCTCCTCGAATCTAGTCTTGGGCTCCTCTTCAACTGTGCACCAACTACTTCCACATATGCTTCTCTTCTTCAGTTCTCACAAAATGGTTGCAAAAGATTGGGGCAAGGGGAATACAAAAAAGGGTAGAGTTTATTTGCTCTTATTTTTCTCTCTTTGAATGGGACCCCTACCTCTTCTTTTATAGGCTAAAAGAGGGTAGTTATATGGTTGAGTAACTGGCTATGAGTGGTCAAACAGTTTAGGAAATTTACCCAGAAATATGTATTCCATCTACAAATTTCTATTTTTTGTGATTTTGTTAGTATACGTGGGCTGTAATGGGTCAACTAGCATATACATGCAGGCAGTAGTGGTGTATGGAACGCACATCTTCAAAAGGATGTTTTTTAGAAGAGTTGTTTAATGGTGGCTTGGAAAAAAAGGTAGGTGAGATGGCCTGATGCCAGGTATGCATGTCTGGTGCAAATTAGGGTTATAACAATGGGGGGGACATAGTCATGTAGTTGGAGGATAAAGATATGGATGACATTGACCTGGAGAAACTTGAGGAAGCCTTCAACAAGAAGGATTTGGAAACCATCCCGGTCGAACAATTAAGAAAGGTTCATAAAGTATTCATTAAATCCACCATAGGAGCCACTTCACGACTAGGTATATCCTCTGATCTAGCACTAGACCCCAGGTGTAACCCTCACAAAGGAAAGCGACGCGGCCAAAAATCACCACATCAATTGATCAAAGAGGTAGGAGATTATATGCTAAACTTGGGATAGATCCATCATCTCACGGAAGGTTTCTTCTCTCCCCCACCCAACTCTTTATGATGAATATCATCACTTGGAACATTAGGGAACTCAATGGAAGGTCCAAACAAAGGATGCTTAGAAACAATATTCTTTCAGAGAATCCAAAAATTCTCCTTTTATAGGAAACTAAATGTGTCGGGGAAGTAGTGGAGACAAAATTTCATATATGTTGGAGGCATTGTAACTAAATTCACACAGACTCGAATGACGTAGTAGGGGGTCTTGCAATTTTAGTCATCATTGATCAACATTTTTCCATAGTTGGCATGCTCATAGTCCATTTCCGATCCTTGGGCTCCAACAAGGATGGCATTCTCACAAACACATATGAGCCGCAAGCTTCCCAGGACAAGGACCTTTTCCTACAGAGGATATCCACCGTAAGTGCGCTAATAGGTCTCGCATGTTGGGTAGTTGGGGGAGACTTAAACATATTTCTCACATTGGAAGAGAATAGTGGAGGCACAAAGCCACTAGAAAAAGACAGTGGCAAGTTCTGAACGTTAATAGACCATCTCAAACTCATTGACATAGCAACCAGAAATGGAATCTTCACTTGGTCAAATCGGAGATTTGTCCCCCAACATGTTTCCTACATATTAGACTGCTTCCTCATTTCAGAATCCATAATGATGGAGGATCTAGTGTTAGAAGCCAATATTCTCCCAAAATTATGCTCGGACCATTGGCCAGTTTCCCTCTGGTTATACATAGGAGAAACTCCCAAGTTCAAACCTTTCCGTTTCGAAAAATTCTGGTTTACAAACTAGGATTTTTAGGAACTCTCTCAAAATTGGTGGAGGCAGACTGAGATCTCCCATGTCAGAAGAATCTATAAGTTCCAACAGCAGTTGAAGAATTTCAAAATTTAGCTAAAAATCTGGAACAAAAATGTCTTTGGCAACATAGAAAAAAAAGAATATTGATCAATGCCTGGAGGAACTACAACAAGAATTCATTCTGTAGGGGCAGGCGATATATTCTACAAGGGAGGAATAAAATCTCTAGACAAAGATTGAGGAACGACAAAAACAAGAGGAGATACTACGAAGACAGAAATCCAGAGTACAATGGCTCAAGGAGGGAGAGAGAAACACCAAGTTCTTCCATCGGTCCATGGTGCATCAACGATACATCGACAGAGTCACGAAGATGGAGGATGCTCAAGGAAACCACATTCTAGACCATGCAGGGATAGAATCAGAACTGGTAACTTATACAAAGGCCTCCTATCAGAAGCCATCATGGAAAGAACTCAGGCTATAAGAAAGATAACCCGACACATCCCCTCCCTCATCACATCAGAATAGAATGAAGAACTAATGAGGTCAATCACATAAGAAGAAGTGGACCAAGAAGTTAAATAAATGCCTCTAGGGAAGGCATCAGGTCTTGATGGCTTCACAACTGAATTCTTTCACTATTGTTGGTTGATGATCCGGGAAGAAGTTTGGAAACTCATTGAGGAGTCCTTCTCCTCGGAGCATGTTCTTTTGGCATTCAATGCCACTTTCCTCATGCTAATCCCAAAGGAAGAATGGGTTACCCACCCAAAGTAGTTCCACCCCATTTCTCTATGCAATGTAATCTACAAAATCATCATGAAGGTAATAGATTTGAGGCTCATCTTCCTTTCATCATCCCCAAGGAACAATCAGGCTACGTGGAGGGGCGTCAAATTATGGACAACATCATTTTAGCACACAAGGTGATACACTCACTCAAATCAACGCGTACCCAAGGTATGCTAATCAAACTTGACCTGTCAAAATATTTTGATAGAATCAGTCGAAAACACATGTGTTCCCTTCTTGAGGCCTTTGCCTTTGAAAAGGCTTAGATAGATTGGATCATGAAGATCACTTCTTCATCCTTTTTTTCCATTCTGGTCAATGGAGTTCCCTCCCTATCCCTTTTCCTTTTTGTCAGCATGGAAGAAGGTCTTGGAAGCTACATAAATTTCTTGATTGAGGACAGTTCCCTCAAGGGCCTACCCCTTCACAATCTCCAGCTGGAAACCTCTCATAGTCAATTCACGGATGACACCTTGCTGATGAATACCCCCACCACCCATGAGGCAAACAAACTCAAGTCCATCCTCACAGACTTCGTTGATGCTTCAAAGACCTCCCTCAACCTTGAAAAATCCTAAAAAAAAATCTTCAACACCTCGTCGGCAGTCCAAACCCCCATCTCTAGAATTTTGGGTATCCCCAGGAGCTCCCTTCCATCTAATTATCTTGGAATACCACTTACGAGTGCAACCACTAGAAACATATCCTAGAGAAATCTCTTGCTATCCATCGACAATCAACTAAATAATTGGACCTTTAGATATCTCAATATTGCAGCCCGACTAGTCCTGAAATTGGTTCTTCAAGCTCTCCCAACCTACCTATTTACACCCTTAGCAGCACCACAGTCAATCATAAAAGCTATTAGAAATATGCAACAAAAMTTTCTTTGGCATAGACACCATCCTGACAAGAAATGGGCTCTCGTTGGTTGGGACAAAATATGTCGCCCAAAATCCATAGGTGGACTGGGTCTAAGGGATCCAGGCAAGCTCAATCGCATAATGGGGGCCAAACTTTGGTGGTGTTGGCTCAAACACCCCACAGAGTTATGGGATAGAATGTGGAAGAAAAAATATGTATCGACCACCAATGAGGACCTCCTAATCAAACTCAACGATCAGATCCAAGGCTCCAATATATGGAATGCAGCTTGAGGCAACCACCCTCTCATACAAAAACATACTTTCTGGTAAATTTGCAATGGAGAGGTGTCCCTATTTTGGCAGGACTCTTGGCAACAATTTCCACCTTTCCACTTAGTGGAAGAGCTACACCCCCTCCACTAACAAATGMAATTCAGGGATCCACTTCATGTAAAGGATTTGTGGCAGACAAATTCTCAACTCCACCCATGMTGCATATGGAATACTCAGCCTTATGAACTCAACATTCTAGATGACAATTATACACAACCTTGGTGTGAAATAGCCTCTCAGCGGAAGATTTGTATCAATGAAGGACTGGACATCCTCAGGTGGGGACGTTCGCCAACAGGAAACTTCTCGATAAAGGAAGACTACTAACTTCATGAAAACTACCACATGCAACCAAAAGGGCACATCTGGAACATCATTTGGAATTCCAATTTTTGGTCAGAAATCTCAATTTTCCTCTCACTAATGGCTCAAAATCGCATCCTCACCTGGGAAAATATACGAAAGTGAGGATTTGTAGGACCATCGATATGCCCTCTCTGTCGACAACAAGAGGAAACCGTGGAGCACATTTTAAATCAATTCCCTCATAGTGGGTAAATCTTGGATCTGGAAGCCCAAATAATGCGTCTCTCTAACAAAAACAAAGACAACATTGTAAGCACTATAAAAAATTGGGGGTTGAACACTTATCATAGCCCAATGTTATACCATATCTAGAAACTTCTACCAGGATTTATCCTTTGGAAAATATGGAAAGAGAAACAAAATAATATTCCACTCCCAATCTGTTATCGGGCTAATTGTTAAGTGCAGACACAAATCAAGCCCCCTAGATTCACTACGAAACTAGAACAAAACAAGACAGTGCACTACTCTTTCCTTAGATTTCAATTATCAAATGAGAAATGGATCTAAAACATACCTTTTAAATATCGAAGATCTGAATTCGCCAATGCAATCCAAGCTCTGTCGCGAGGCTTATGGAGAAATATTTGCAAACAAACACAAGCCAATGAAGACAAGAATAGAAGAGTCTATTCGATATGAAACTATGTACCTGATCAAGGAATCATACAATATGAACAAATGACATTCATATAGGAAAGAAAAGTATATCTGTATTAAATAATGTGGAAGAAAGATACAACTAGATGCCTTGATGTTGTCAAGTTCCTTCCATCAGTTCCTTGCTTCCCACACACTTCTTGCTCCAAGGATTCTTAGACCATGGATCTGATCGCTACTCACAATCTATCTTGACAAAGCAAAGNGAGAAATATTTGCAAACAAACACAAGCCAATGAAGACAAGAATAGAAGAGTCTATTCGATATGAAACTATGTACCTGATCAAGGAATCATACAATATGAACAAATGACATTCATATAGGAAAGAAAAGTATATCTGTATTAAAGAATGTGGAAGAAAGATACAACTAGATGCCTTGATGTTGTCAAGTTCCTTCCATCAGTTCCTTGCTTCCCACACACTTCTTGCTCCAAGGATTCTTAGACCATGGATCTGATCGCTACTCACAATCTATCTTGACAAAGCAAAGTCCAAAGCCACTCTATTCAAGCCAAATTCCCAATCTACAAAACTCAAGCTCAAGCCAATCTAACTTTTTCCATGATAGTTCCTCTCCTTTTATAAGCTGAAGAGGATAAGGTGAGGAGGTTAGGATGATCCCACTAAATCATGAAAGCGAGTAATATCCAAACCGTTTGGAGGCCACCTCACCATAGAATCTTCTCCTTCTAGAAACATCAAGAAGATGCTTTTTTTTCCCACGTACAAGAATTTTTGCACCCTAGCTATAGTGCATCTTGCAGAAATGTCGCAGTCTAGATTTAGAGAAAGCTGCGAAAATCAGGCATCTTAGCACCCTGTGTATAGTGCAGCCTTCGAAAATCCTCCTTAATAGGGTTTTTAAAAAGGAAAATATAAGCTCTTCTCTCAGACAAATTTCTTCTCCCTTCTTTCTTCAAAAATTCAGGCCACTGACCCCTCTGAAGGTAACATATAGGTTTACATCATTAGCTGTCATAGGGATGAAGAAAATAATGTGTAACAAAGAGGCCCCCCAAGTATGAAGTTAGAACAGAGTGATAGCTGAAATAATTTGTCGGGTGTGTGTAGGGAACAAGGAACAATCGATCTGAAACCTACCAACAAGCAAGAAAATACAATACAATAATATATCATCACTGAGGTAGACATTACCATACTCAGAATCCAAATGAATCAAAGCATAAATGTTGATATGTGAAGATCCATGTCAATTAATACAAGTCATGTCCACCAAACATACACTGTGGATCCATGCCATTATGACTCAAATATGAACATAGCAACCAAAAATACATTGTGGGTCTATGTGTTAAAGACTCAAATTTTAACATAGCCACGAGACATACAATGTGGATCTATGCAACAATACAATATGAATATACTCCAACGCAACCTGAATCTATCAAAAAAGATCCAAGGTCTTCATCTCCACCACTCTATAGTACGAATCTAACCATGCGGATGCATGTGCTAAAGTCAAACATGGTAGAAACCACTTGATTACCGATCATTACTGAACATTGTTAACAAGTGCAAGGGAAATCACCATTAATGTCAATGACTCCCAAGGTACTCTAGTACAATCCAATGAATGTGAATTAATGAGCTGAAGTCGAACACTCGATGGAATCTCCCGATCAGGGGTCAATAATGAAAACCCATTGTCGAAAGCGAGGAAACATGCCATTGAGGCATGCAAGTTCCAAGGTACCAATTAGTTTCTAAGTCTAATTCATGGATAATGAGTCGAAGTCGAAAGGAAAAGACTCGTCACAAGAAGGCATTAATGTATCCTCCATCAATGACACGAAACGAGTAAAAATATTTGAGGTAGATAAGAGTAACAAGTGATTTCGGACTGAATCGGGGATGGTCGATGCAATAGAAGGCTTAAGTACTACATAAATGGTCAACGCAATAGAATGATTTTCGGGTTGAAATTCTCTTTGACATATTGACGACACAACAATTGTCTTGGAAACACTGACTCAACAACATGGATCACATACCAATTAGTAATCTTATAAAGGAGTATGATCAAGAGACAAGAGGATATTCCAACCTAGACACAAGGTGAGTGAAAGGGTTTCATGTTCAAAAACGACTCTTCCATAGAATACAGGTTTAGATACATTTCTTTCCCAATTTTCCCCCACCATTTCTGATGAGTACCTCTTTATTTTTACACAAGCTTGAGGAGGATAAAATATTCTTGAATTGTACACTCATCCTTCGGATGAGTCCTTCGGAGTATGTTTAACAAACCCTAGGAAGGAATGGTTTAGTCCCATATGGGCCTTTCGATGTTTGTTTTACGAGTCCAAAGAGAGAAAACTCGGGGGTTTTTCACATTTAGAGAGTATGAAAAACACTTAAAGAGAACTCTCTCGTTTCCTTGTTCTTAAGTTAGTATGAAGAGACTGAAAAAGAGATAAACTATCACTCAACAGATGTGTTTTCTAATACTTTAACGAGCATGAAAAGAACAATATCGCTCGGCAATCTTTTCATGTTTAGAGAGTCTGAAAAGAGCTTAAAGGGGACTCCAGGGGGTTCCTTTTTCGTATAACCTTTACGAGTCTGAAAAAATGATAAAAGTATACTCAGATACATTCTCATGTATTTACGAGCATGAGAAAGAACAAAGACTAAGCTCAGTAACTTATTCTCATGTATTTACGAGCATGAGAAAGAACAAAGGCTAAGCTCGGGATTGTTTTCAGTTTTACGCAAGCTTTAAAACAAAACAAAACTATGCTTGGGATAGATTTTATTTTTACACAAGCTTGAAACTAGACAAAACTATGCTTGAACCTGGTTTCATTTTTACACAAGATTGAACCAGAGGAAACTATAGTCGAGGTAAGTGGTTTCATTTTTACACAAGATTGAACCATAGAAAACTATGCTTGGACTTCCTAACGCATAAAATAGTGATGGTTGGTACTTAGCCCCCAGCTTAAGAAGCTAGCGAGATAACTTCAGCATGAATTCCAATAGCTGAAAGCATTGCTCCCCAAGCTTTGTTTCATCCAACTACATAGGAGGATGAAAAGAAGCTTCAAATAATATACATAACGAAGTACTTGACTCAATCGAAGAGGGGGGGGGGGATATTTCATTTTTTAATGAGCTTGACATAGTAACAAGAACTATGCTCGAGAATCCAAGTTCAAACCCCATACCTCTGTTTCATTTTTTAACAAGATTGACACAGAAACAAGAACTATGCTCGTAAGATTTGTTTCATTTTTTAATGAGGTTGCTACAGAGACACAAAACTATCCTCACAACTAGTTTCATTTTTTAATGAGCTTGAAAGCAGGAAAACATTCTCAAAGATGGTTTCATTTTAATGAGCTTGAAATCAAAAAACCATGCTCATAGCTGGTTTCATTTTTTAATGAGGTTGAAATCAGAAAACCATGCTCAAAGCTGGTTTCATTTTTTAATGAG
>SNQJ01S0043460.1:51946-70973 GCA_010110895.2 Picea sitchensis | reverse complement strand
ATGCTAAAAAATGCAAAGATCATGCAATTGCCCCACCCCCCCCTACGATTTTTAGAATTTAAGACCAAAAAATGCCAAAAATCATGCAATTTCGCTACTTCAAATGTAAAGATGCACCCAATCTAATATAAAGAAAGAAATTAAAATATTTTTGTTTCAAAGATACACTATAAGCAATAGAAAATCGGTACGAAACAAAGAAACCCAAACAAATTTTCTCTTTTAACACGAACTATTCAATAAAAGAAAAATAAGTTCTTTCACCAAACAATTCTAAAGAAAAAAACAATGCTTTGTAACAGAAAGACACTCAAAGAAAGAGATCAAATCTTTCAAAAGAAAACAAATCAAAGATGGCTAAAAGTAGTTTCAAAGTTGTCAAGCAGAGTGTAAACAGATCATAATCAAACCTAAAAATTCACCCCAAAACCAAATCCAAGATCTGGGTAAGGAAAAACCATTAAAAATCAAAATTTTCACAGTCGTCGTAGGCTGTAGACTAACACAATGTGTCGTTCCCTGATCATCACAAGCCAGAGAACCAATACAGTGTGGAAATGTTGCACTATGTCAAATAGGTAGGGTGCGGAAATCAAATATCGTCACACTGTCCCTCAAAGAAGGGTGCGGAAATCAAAGTAAAAATGAAAAAATAAAAAGTAAGAAGGTTTTTCAGTGAACTTAAACGGTGAAAGAGTCAAGTTGGATCTCCTAGTGATTCAGAAAACAGAACCCAAGCAATCAAATCAAGAAAGGAAGGAAAACTAATAAAACAATATGTTCCCTAGTGGAGTCACCAATTTTGTTATCGGGCTAATTGTTAAGTGCGGACACAAATCAATCCCCCTAGCTTCACTACGAAACTAGAACAAAACAAGACAGTGCCCTAATATTTCCTTAGATTTCAATTATCAAATGAGAAATGGATCTATAACATACCTTTTAAATATCAAAGATCTGACTTCGCCAATGCAATCCAAGATCCGTCATGAGGCTTATGGAGAAATATCTGCAAATAAACATAAGCCAACGAAGATAAGAATAACAAATTGTATTCGATACGAAACTATGTACGTGATCAAGGAATCATACAATATGAACAAATAACATTCATATAGGAAAGAAAAGTATATTTGTATTAAAGAATGTGGAAGAAATATACAACCAGATGCCTTGATGTTGTCAGGTTCCTTCCAACAGTTCCTTACTTCCCACACACTTCTTGCTCCAAGGATTCTGAGACCATGGATCTGATAGCTACTCACAATCTATATTGACAAAGCAAAGTCCAAAGCCACTCTAGTCAAGCCAAATTCCCAATCTACAAAACTCAAGCTCAAGCCAATCTAACTTTTTCCATGAGAGCTCCTCTCCTTTTATAAGCTGAAGAGGATAAGGTGAGGAGGTTAGGATGATCCCACTAAATCATGAAAGTGAGTAAGATCCAAACCGTTTGGAGGCCACCTCACCATAGAATCTTCTCCTTCTAGAAACATCAAGAAGATGCTCGTTTTTCCCACGTACAAGAATTTTTTCACCCTAGTTATAGTGCATCCTACGGAAATGTCGCAGTCTAACTTTAGAGAAAGGTGTGGAAATCAGGCATCTCCGCACCCTATGTATAGTGCAACCTGTGGAAATCCTCCTTAATAGGTTTTTTATAAAGGAAAATACAATTTATTCTCTCAGGAAAAATTCTTCTCCCTTCTTTCTTCAGGAATTCAGGCCACTGACCCCTCTGAAGGCAACGGATAGGTTTACATCATTAATGGTCATAGGGATGATGAAAATAATGTGTAACACAATCCCCCCACTACTTGGGCAAAGATCATGAATCTTATTCAGGAAACCATTAGAGTCAACCATTGGACATAGGAAGATCTTTAATGCAATCCCCCGAAAAGCCTCATCCTCTCATCCTAGCAGTTGAATCTCCTTGACCACCCCCTCCAAACCCCCCCTCTTCCTGCCATTCATACTCGCATACCCTCCTCTTGGTTTTCCCTCCCTCAAGGATTTGTTAAATTAAATTTTGATGGCTCTTAAAAGGGAAATCCAGGACCAACAAGCTTTGGTGTCATCCTTTGAGATAGTTCTGGAGGAATTCTACACATCATAGCAAGCTACTTGGGAGTCAACATAAACAATGCAACATAACTGTGGAGTCTCATCAAGGGAATAAAACCAGTTACCTGTCACAACATAACCCAACTCATAGTGGAAGTGGACTCCCAGGTGATAATCTCGTTGGTTTCAAAAATCATCCATGGTTCCAATCCAACAAAAGTATCCCCAAGATGGAGACTTTTGGGCCTACTTGAAGAGTTCATAACCCTCCTGTGACCCACCCTCACTCTCATTCCCTCCCATGTGAAAAGAGAGGCCAACAAATTCGTAGATCACCTGGATAATGAAGGCTTCATCTCAAAGGAGGAGAAAATCCAAATGGATGCTCAAATCTCCCCAACTCCCTTGTTGCTACTCCAATGCATGGAAATCTCTCAACGTGATTTCCCTCCCCTGGATGGGGTGCCATATCCAACATGAAATCCCCTGAATTAATTGTGCCTACCACTGCCCTCACATCCATTTCTTGTAGGGAGGGAAACATTCAAAGCTCATTAGAACAAGCACAACAACTCTTTCATGCAGGTTTAATGGCTCCTTATGTGCACCAAGGCTAGCAGATGGTGATGGGTATGAGAGGCATGCGCAAGGTCATTCCATCTCCTTTGGCGCCCCTCCACTTCCTCCAAGTATGTTATGGCTCTTTCCATTCTATTCAGATCTTTTGTTTTGGATTTTATCCTATCGTTCTCCCCGCTCTGTTAATTATCAGGCCACTCAGAGTCTGATTCATCTCCACCACCATGCCACATGAGCATGGTAATCCTAAGAGAGGGCCCTCCTAGTACAATTATGCTGCCAGGAAACAAAGAATTTGTAGACTCACCTAGGCGTCTTTGACCTCTTTGATATGTCAGGATGGGGGGCATGAAGAGCCTCTAATGGCCATTATAGAAGAAGAGATTCCAACAAAGCCAATTATTGTTCTATTGACCTCCCTTCTGTATGTTGTTCTAGACCCCCATGACCCACCTATCACCAACCATTTTGTCCCTGCAGCAGCTTGTACCTCGGACTGGGAAACTTGCATAATTAAGGAATAAATCTCTTCGGTATACTGCCCAATGAAGACTCCACCTCCCTCCTCAACTCCGGATCGGGACTTGCACTCCACTTGTCTCCTCATGCCAGAACATTTGGAACTCATATTTGATATGCACAGGGATATGAAGGGTCAACTTTACATGCATACCCTACTCAACATCCATCTCGACATTTTGTATGATGCGCTCTCAAGTTCGCAGAGCCAAAAATGGTGGCGACCTGTATGTAACCATACATTTTCACTCATCATGGTGGAACTCATGTCGACACAAGTTTCACTGGTTCATCCAATGCTTAGTCCTCTTCATTTTAGCTATATGCATTATTTTTTCAAGCATATTGTAGAAGTTTACATTTTCCTGTTCATAATTCTCTCCTCTTGCTTAGATAGTTTAAACATTAAAATCCACTTCCACTTGATCTAGTTTCCATTTGCTTGTTGGAACAGGTGGTGGTTTTTTACCATGATCCAAACAGAACAACAGGTCACCACCTATTTTGGTTTCCACTTGTCTGGTAGAACATGTGACAGACCTCGAGACATGATTCTGTTATGTATGATTACAACATAATTTTGAGACAATAAAACTTTTTTATTTACAATATATATATATATATAACTTTATAATTTTTTTTTTTTTANAGTCCTCTTCATTTTAGCTATATGCATTATTTTTTCAAGCATATTGTAGAAGTTTACATTTTCCTGTTCATAATTCTCTCCTCTTGCTTAGATAGTTTAAACATTAAAATCCACTTCCACTTGATCTAGTTTCCATTTGCTTGGCGGAACAGGTGGTGGTTTTTTACCATGATCCAAACAGAACAACAGGTCACCACCTATTTTGGTTTCCACTTGTCTGGTAGAACATGTGACAGACCTCNTCTTTTTAAAGTTTTTTTCTCATAAATTTGTTTTCTTTTTCTCATTTTACCTTAGTTTTTATATATGTTTTTAATTTTTTTTTTTATATAAATTTGTCTTTAAAATTTTTCTTTTTTAATTTCAAATTTTCAAAAAAAAAATATTAAATTCTAGATAGAGTTTTTGTTTTTAAAATGGGTGTTTTTTTATTTTTATTTTTAAAACTAACTTTCCAAGTTTTTTTTTTCCTTCCTCCAATTTATTGATTTTTTTAATATAAATTTTAAAAAATAAAAAATAAAAATCTAAGCGATGATTTAGGAGTATATTTTGAATTGTTTATTGACGATGGTACCGGTAATGTGAAAACATTACGGATCAAAAAATTTAAAATATCAAAAAACCATCTAAAAAGGGAGGCAGGTGCTATTTGTAGCACCATTTTTAAAAACGGGGTAAAAAATGTGACCCTTGAAAAAATGAGAACTTGACAAATTTCTCGTCAATTTGGTAATATTGTTATGTGTGATGATGTGTTTACGAGTTGTTTACACTATGTTTAATTAACCACGAGTGATTGTACTCTAAACATTTGTGCAAGTTGAGCTATGTGAGCTATGTGTGATAGTGTGTTTCTACACTATTATGTAAAGTAAGTGAACTGCAATTGTGGGTTTTTAAGTTATTTTAGTTAAAGGTATTTGCATGATTATTAAAAATGAGAATTTATACTTTCAATAGCCTTATAAATAATCAACCATTATGTTAGTAAGATGTCATTATCTTTGTGGATGTTCCTATCAACATAAGGATCATGGTATAATAGGGCTTATATGTGGTCATCAACAAGTTCTCATGACCAATGTGGTATAGGAGGAATTATAAACAAAGATCAAGGCAGTAAAAAACCGTAAGAAAAAGTGCTCATCACAATTCATCTTTCAGAAGGAAAACACCATTACATTTATAGTTGGAAAGCTCACCAATAAACTAGGAACAAAATCCTAGAACTATGGGTCTAGAACCTCTTATCATCTAAAATTAGACTCTAGTAAAACAACTCACAAAGAAAGCTCTAACAACTTTCTAAAGTTTCGACATTATTCTCACATCCCCCTTTAAGGGAGAAACATATTTTCTACAACACCTAACTTCTTCTAAAAACTTCAAACTTGAGTTTACCAAGAGGCTTGGTAAATATATTAGCCACATTATCATTTGTGTTACAAAAAATCAAATTAATTTCCTTTGATTCAATCTTCTCTCTCATGAAGTGATGTTGTAGCTCGATGTGTTTTGATATTGCATGATATATTGGATTGTGTGTCAATTTGATAGCACTTTGATGATCACAATTGATGCATGATGGACCATATTTCTCTTCTTCAACATCTGTAAGAATTCTTTGCAACCAAAAAGATTCACAGGTAGCACTCGTCAAGGATTTATACTCATATTCTATTGATGACATAGAAACAGTTGGTTGTTTCTAGCTACTCGACGATACAACCCCTGATCCTATATGAAATTAATATCTTGAGGTAGATCTTCTATCATCGAGATTTCCTACCCAATCTGAATTAGAAAAACCTATCAGTTCAACATCAGATTCATTAGTATACATAATACCAAAATTTATTGTTCCTTTCAAGTATTGGAGGACTTTCTTTGCAGCTTTCCAGTGGCTCTCAGAAGGCTTAGCCATGAACTGAATAAGGATGTTGACTCAGTATGCAATGTCTGGTTTGGTAGTGGTGAGGTAGTTCAAACTTCCCACCAACTGACGATATAAAGTACCATCTACCTCTTTAGTTCCATCATCACTATATAAATTTGCATTATGTTCTAAGGGAGTTTACATTGTTTTACATTCACTCATATTGAACTTTCTAAGAATTTATTTTGTGTACTTACTTTGAGTGATTAATGTATTACTAGGCTCTCTCCAAACCTCAAGTCCTAAACAATAATGCAATTCGCCAAGATCTTTCATTTCAAATTCTTGATACAACTAACTTTTAATATATTCAATTAACTTGCATGCATTGTCTGTAATAATGAGATCATCCACATATAAAGATATTAAAGAAAAATTTCCTTCTTCATCTTTCTTAACATATAGGTTAGGATCATTTTTTCTTTTCACAAAACCATTACGATAAAAGAAGGTATCTATCTTTACATACCATGATCTTGGCACATGTTTCAAACCATATAATGATTTCCTTAATCTACGTACTAGATGTTCATGTCCCAACTTGACAAACCCTTCAGGATGAACCAAATAAACCTCTTCCTTTAAATCACCATTTAGAAAATCAGATTTGGCATCTAACTGATGTATTTTCTAGTTATGTTTTGCAGCTAAGGCAATCAGTACTCTAATTGTATTCAATTTAGCTACTGGTGCAAAAGTATCCTCGTAATCAATTCCTTTCTTTTATGAATATCCTTTTGCAACTAATCTTGCCTTATATTTATCAATGCTACCATCTACTTTAAATTTAGATTTATACAACCATTTGCTTCCAATAGGGACTATTTTTTAGGCAATTCAACTAATTCTCATGTTTGATTTTTCATAACAGAGTCGTATTCATCATTCATAGAATTTTTCCACTCTTCATGTTCTTTAGCTTGATCATAATTTAGAGGTTCTACAACATTCATTACATGGGACATCAATGCATAATMTTTATACCTTATAGGCGGTTGAGTTTGTTGTGATGACTTCCTTGGTCCTTCAATGCTTTCATCTCGTCTCCTGCTTTGTGGTGACTCTTCTCCACTTGATGTTTCATGACTGCTTGAAGTGCCCATACTGCTTTCATTTCGTTCTTGAACATGTACATGTTCTTGTTCCTGTTTAACAATTGCATCTATTTTGACATGCTCATCATTATCATTATGCCAAGCATCTGCATCATTCATTGTATCACCTCTATTTGCATTCTCATGAAACACCACATCTCTGCTTGCAAACAATTTATGTGAACTGGGATCAAACAATTTGTATGCTTCTTTATCCGTACAATACCCCCCAAAAAAACACTTCATAGATTTTGCATCAAGTTTTCTTCTCTCATCCTTTGGAATATTGGAATATGTGCAAAGGAAATGGATCCAAACACTCTTAAATGACTGATATTAGGTTTATAACCATGAAAAACCTCAAATGGAGTTTGAAAATATAATCTCTTAGTTGGACTTCGATTCTTTAAATAAACAACAATATTAATAGCTTCTGCCAAAAAACCTTTAGAAATGTTTTTACCTTGAATCATACTGCGAGCACATTCCACCAGTGTTATGTTCCTTCTTTCAGTGACACCATTTTTTTGAGGCGTATGAGGTACTGTACATTGTTTTTGGATTCCATTAAAATTACAATAACTTTTAAATGATCCTGATGTATATTCACCACCCTGATTAGGTATGCGAATTTTAATACATTTGCCTATCTATTTTTCAGCCATAGTTCCGAATTCTTTAAAATACTCAATCACATCACTTTTTATCCTTATGAAATAGGCCCCAGTATATCTAGATTTGTCATCAACAAAAATAAGAAAGTACAAAGCACCACCAAGTGGCCTAGTTTGCATAGGTCCACATACATCAATATGAATTAATTCAAGTGTATCAGTTTGTCTTTTCTTTGTATGTATGGGAAACTCCTCTCTATGTTTATTACCAAGTGCACATGCTTCACATGGAAAACGATCATTCTTCATAACAGAAAGACCTTCTACCATTGTTTCTCTTTGCAATAACATCAAATCATTGTAATTGAGGTTCCCATACCTTTGGTGCCATAACTGTTCTGCTGACATGGTTGTGGATTCCAATGCAACATGACGATTCATTGTCACATCCAACTTATACAATCCACCAACCCTGGTACCTGTGGAAACAATCCTTTACTGATCCTGGACATCTTTTACAACACACCTCAACTTACCAAATTCCACTTTTAAATTATTATCAGTGATAGTTAAAACATATATTAAATTCTTTTTCATATCAGGAACATACATCACATCATGAATCTGTCTTAATTGTCCATTAGGTAAGTTCACACTTATTACTTCATAGCCTTGAACTTTATGTGACATGTTGTTTCCTAAATAAATGTGTCTGCCATCAATGTTTTTATAGTATTCATCATACCATTCTTTATGACAAGACATATGGGCTGATGTACCAAAATCTATGAACCATGCATTCTCTGTTGATATTATGGTAGCTGTGCGAGGTATTTACCTTCATGTGTAAACCCGACGAGAATAGAATATTCCAGGAAGCAAGAAGAAACCCTAATTAGTTGGCTAATAACACTAAAAGACAAGTCGGCTCAAGAGGATAAATTGTATTAGGTTATTAGCCTCCAAGAGAAGAAGTCGGCTAAAGGAAATATTATATACTAAGTAAGTAGGCACCCATAATGAGAAGTCGGCCCAGGCAGTTTGCCAGATTTAGTATAAATACAGGAGGCAAGTCTTCATTCTAGTAGGAATTCTCCTAACTGTAGAAGCAACACTTGTGTGCACTATAGTTGGCCAGTTTGTGCGCAAGTTTGGAGGAAAGTTGCCATTACAGCTGCTGCAGCTAGCAGATTTTGATTTTGGCTTGGACTATCTCTTGGTTATGGTTTGGACTCTCTGATCAGCTCTTTCTTGGTGCGTTATCCTTAGAGAAAGGTCTGCCACCCTTTGTTTGACTATCTAGCCTAGGTTTTGCTTCCGGAATGATTCTCTGACAAGGTTAAGGTGCTCGAGGGTGGATTCGGCCTATGGTTGGGTGAAAATAGTGATATTGACTATGGTTAAACGAGAACATCCATCATATTCTAACAGGTTATGGGCCCACACCTCCTTCATTTAGTCTAACCACTAGAAGGGAGCATATCCATAACGATATTAAGCTCATTGAAGAACTATTGCTAGGGTTTCTAGCAGGAGAAGTTACCAAAGCACTGTCACTAGGGTTACTAGCAGGTGCAGTTGTAGAAAACCTAATCCTCTCATTGAGGCACCTTAAGTGAAGGGATTGACCTAATTTCCAGATAGACTAGTGTGCCCTATCCTAACACACCTCCTGGTACTCTCAGCAACCTAAGACATCAAGTTTGAGTTTCTGGTCAAATCTAGGGTTGACCAAGTCAAAGAAGCCATGAATTACTCTATGAAGTCAGGAAACAAGTTAGATGGGGCTTCTAACTTCAGAGCATGGAAGACAAGGATTGACCTCATCCTTTCCAAGAATAAAGTGCTAGATATCGTGAAAGGAAAGATCGTGGAACCAAAGTTTGAAGAAGGAAAAGAGAAGGAACCGCAGAACGTTGCACTTATGGAGAAGTTCAAAGACAATGACATCAATTCCATGAGTATCATAGTGGACTCTATAAAATACCACTTGATACCCTACATCTCCCATCTTGACTCATCTAAGAAGATGTATGATTCCCTAACAAACCTCTTCTCAGTGAGAAACATTGGACAAGTAATGAGTCTGAAGAATGAGCTCGGTGACATGAAGATGAATGATGATGAAAACATAACATCATACTTTGTGAGGATATCTCACTTAAGAGATCAACTACAAGCTATTGAAGATATCATCTTAGAGAAGGAATTGACAAATGTAGTACTCAACGGTCTTCACAAGACATGGGATGCATTTGCCGCAAGCATGAACACAAGGAAGGAGTATCCTACATTCGAAGAACCGTGGACTTGCTGTGCACAAGAAGAATCAAGGATTAGTGCAAAAGAGAAACCTCAAAATAAATACGATGATCAAGCCTTCATAGCAAGATTCAAGAATTTTAGGAACAAAAGGAAGTTTGGTTCAAGGAAGAAGCCAAATAAAGAGAAAGATATGTCAGAAATACAATTCTTTAACTGTCGAAAGTATGGTCACTAGAAGAATCATCGTCCCGAGATCAAGAAAAGGAAGGAGACACACGAAGCATCAGTTGCCGAAGAAAAGGAAGCTTCAAAGAAGATTAAGCAGGAAGAAACAAACTTCTTTTTCTAAGACAAGGTAAACAACACTCTTCATAGTTCTTATACATACCATGTTTTATGTACATATCTTGCATATCTATTTCTTAGAAGCTAATATGTTCAAAGAGAAACTATACTTATGGAAGAACAACAAGATAAGGACTGCTATCACTATGACTATAAGACAAGCTGGAAGATAAGTCGAAATAAAAAAGAAACCTAGAAGAAGTAAAGACAGAAAGAAGTCAAGCAATCAAGAGCAAATTGGAAAAATATTTGTGACACTTTGTAGAAGGCAATAAGGACGCAGACGGAAGCGTGGACTCTCCTAGATGAAGGGAGCCTATTATATATTACCAAAGGAAGAGCATGCATTCATACATGAAGCAAGGATTAGGAGGGAGTTAATCCTATGATCCATTGAAGATGATGAAGTATATATCCATGGTAGCAGCCATGAAAAGAAGTACATGTTCAGTTTGACTTTAGAAGAAGTCTTCTCCGAAAAAAGAATCCTTAAAAGTATCCTTGGTTGTCCATCCACATCCATGATCCTATGATGAAAGGAAGAAGGCAAAATCTTCAGGGCATGGAATCTATAGAAAATTCCATGAACTCAAAAGCGAAAGAAAAGCACGAGGAAGAACATGAAGATTCCAAGAGAGAAAGAAAAGAAAGAACAACCGGTGATTGTATCGAGAATCACAAGACTATCAGCCTGATATGAACTCACTAAAAGAATCAAGCAGAGGAACTGGAAGTTGTGATGAAGAACAATGTATGGAAGACTTGTGAATGAAAGAATTGTGAGATCCAGAACTAGAAGTTCTCTCATATGGAGGGAGAAGACTATGATGATTGTTTGTTCCAAGTAAACCAGACATACCTCTACATGAGCCATTATATCGTTCGCAATATCCATGGGTTTGAGTTTACATCAGATGAATGAAAAGACTATTCTCTAGAATAGTTGAACAAAGAGCGTATGAAGAGCAACCTCAAGGATTTGAGGTATACCAGAAAGAGACCCTTGTATGCAGATGAAAGAAGACAACTTGGTAGAGAACCTCCAATGCACAACAAAAGTGTGGTGAAAAATTTCTATATTATATCAAAATGGTTACTCAAAACTCTAGAATGATGGATTGTCAATCCATGACAAAGATCTCATGATGACAAAAGAAGTGCCACATGGATATGTTCTAGTTTGAGCCTTGCCATGATGTTATGAGATAGCAGGAAACAAAAGAGTTGAATTCAACTATGATACACTGTAATGATCAAAGTTATAAGAAGCCTTCAGAGAAAACCAGTGTTCCAAAAATACCAAAGTACATTGAGATCAAGCATTACATTCTTCGTGATGAAGTCCAGAAAAGAGAAGTGGTTCTCCAATATATATATCTCCACGGATGAGCAGATAAGCATAAATTTTGGTAAAGCCTCTGTCCAAGATGAAAGAGTTTGCGTACTCAAGCTGGAGCTCGTGGAGACGACTTCCTTATTGAAAAAGGAAGAGATGAATCCTAGGTTGGGAGGGAGAACTGATGTTTTATTGACTTATGGACAGTCATTTTTCAGTTCAAAAAATGGTCCAGGATGAACAGTTCCTTTCTAGATCGAAAAGTGGTTTCAGATTTTTTATGGACATGCATTTTCCAGTTCGGAAAATGGTCTAGATTGAACAGTTATTTTTGTAATGAAAATGGTTCTATGGATTGTTGATGTACCATAGATAGTGATTCCCCTTGTGGTTAACATTGGGAATGGTCCAGGACAGTCTCTCTTCTTGGCGGTCACTCTCAGTAGTGGTCAAGAAGATTGGTCTGCCTCGCCGGACAGTCATTCTCTTGAAGCTCATAGTTGTGAGCAGTTTCAAAGAATGGTTCGTTTGGGAGGTTGGTGCAGGGCAGTCATTTCCTTTGGAAATGGTCCAGATAGTCATTCCCTAGGGCATAATCATTCTCTCCAGGCTACACTTTGTTTAGTGCCGAAGGAATGGCCCAGATAGAAGAATGGTCCAGGTTCAACAATTAGGGACAAACATTCCCTAGGGCAGATTCATTCTCTCCAGGTTGCACTTTGTTTAGTGCTGGAGGAATGGCCCAGATAGGTGAATGGTCCAGGCTCAGAAATCATGACATTTATTCTTCCTTGCTTGAGAAGAATAGTCTAGATATCTCATCATTGATGTTTTACCTTCTGAGGGCAAATGTTCTTCCAGATCTCACATATGTGAGTGGAAGAATGGCCCAGATGATTCAATTTACATCATAACAATGTTTTATGTGCAGGTTGATATCGGAAGATTTTTATGGAGACTGTATGTCTCTAGATAATAGATGTATGCCATTGTGGTGGATGTGTTCCACTAATTGCGACTATATGTCACTGATCAAGTATCTGTGTGCTACTTAGTGTGGTAGTGTACCACTAGATTGTAGTTATGTACTACTATGGTTAGAAACAATTGTGTTCTATTGAATGACATTGTTCTGATCGCCTTGAAGACTATCAGTAGTGTTGGAAATGATTATCAGCTAGATGGATGATCAATGGACAGAGATTTTCCAGATGGAAAATAGTTCAGAACATTTATTCTTCTAGGACATATATTCAGATTAGAAGAATGGTTCTTGTGTCACTCTATGGAGTGAGTGACTTATCCAGCATCATGTCTGATTGCTCAGATGGAGTATGGTTTCTAGAGATGATGCAGTTGATGACATTGATAGTGATGATGGTGTTCATGATCTAATCATGAGATAGTATATACGACTATGTTGATGCTACCGGGTGAATGGTATGTTTGTACTCAAGACCATTACCTTCAATACCTCCCTAGCTAGGAGGGAGTGTTGATATTATGGTAGTTGCGGGAGGTATTTACCTCCACATGTAAACCTGACGAGAATAGAATATTCCAGGAAGCAAGAAGAAACCCTAATTAGTTGGCTAATAACCCTAAAATACAAGTCGGCTCAAGAGGATAACTTGTATTAGGTTATTAGCCTCCAAGAGAAGAAGTCGGCCAAAGGAAATATTATATACTAAGTAAGTAGGCACCCATAATGAGAAGTCGGCCCAGGCAGTTTGCCAGATTTAGTATAAATACAGGAGGCCAGTCTTCATTCTAGCAAGTATTCTCAGAAGTGCAGAAGCAACACTTGTGCGCACTGCAGTTGGCCAGTTTGTGCGCAAGTTTGGAGGAGAGTTGTCATTGCAGCTGTTGCAGCTAGTAGATTTTGATTTTGGCTTGGACTATCTCTTGGTTATGGTTTGGACTCTCTGATCAGCTCTTGCTTGGTGCGTTATCCTTGGAGAAAGGTGTGCCACCCTTTGTTTGGCTATCTAGCCTAGGGTTTGCTTCCAGAATGATTATCTTTCAAGGTTAAGGTGCTCGGGGGTGGCTTCAGCCTATGGTTGGGTGACAATAGTGATATTGTCTATGGTTAAACAAGCACATCCATCATATTCTAACATTCTCATCATTATTTTCAGTAGACAATGCAGCTTCAAAAATAAATAACTTAAGATTTTTAAATCTCTCATTGGCTGAAGTGTCTTTATGCACAAAATTTCCATTATGCCTTTTATATCTTCGATTGGACTCGTGAATCTTTCTTCTATAAAAATATTTAGCCAGATGTCTGGATTTGCCACAATATTCACATTCAATATTTCGCTTAACATAAGAATCAGGATGTGCCATACCTTTCTGCTTTTCTTGAAACCTTCCTTTGTTCTTGTCCCACAATTTTCCTCTATTTGATCTTTTACCTCTTGCAATCAATGCCAAATCTGAGCCACTTGAGTCCTGATCATAATTCTTCATTATCTCTTCTTCTTGAAGAAGAATTCCAGCCAATTCATCAAAAGTAGGGGGCGTTTGTCTAGCAAAGCGTGTTGAAAAAAAGACTTTATAATATTGCACTAAACCTTTCAAAGCAATAGTTACTAATTCACTACTAGAAACTTTTTCACCAATATCATCCAACTTATCACATAAATTTTTAATTCAGAATACAAAATTACTTATACTTTCATTGGCTTCCATTTTGATAGATAAGAGCTTAGTTTTTTAGAATAAAATCCTGTTTGCAGCACTGTTGTCTCTTATATGAGGAATTATGTTGTCCTTTATGGACATTCGCAACACTATGGACAATCGCAACACCACTTTCGCCTTCATTTCTAGTTTTTCCCAATCTGGAATTGAGGGAGTAGTTGTGGGCTTGGGCTCATCTCCTTTCACAACCGTCCATATATTATATGCTTCAAGCACCGTTATCAACTTAAATTTACAGTGAACATAATTTGCACCATCAAGTTTGGTGGATTCATTTAAATAAGAATCAACAAGAGGGTTTTTCATCTTCCACCACAAATAATTCAACAAGCTTAACAATTATTAAGACAAAGACTTGTTGTTAGCTTTTGTTGGATTTTACTTCCCACGCGGGCTTCTTCTCTACTGCAGGTTTCCCTTGTCTGTTGCACGCTCCTTCTCTTCGGGCAGGCAACACCTTCACACGTCCGCGGCTTCACTTTAATCTAACAGCGGCTTGAACTATCCTTCAACCGGATTTGCAAAGTGGCAAAAATTGCCTTTACCGGACAACACAGAAATCACCTTCACGGATTTGTAAAGTGGGAGCTCTGTATTCAATGAAAAAAATGGTAGTCGATGGCGCATACAAAATTTATGGCAGCGACAATGAATTATGGCAACGTCAATGTTGCTGGAAACGGTGGCTCTATGGTCTTGGAAGCTCTGTTTAGTGGTAACAATGATAGTGGGGGCAGCGATTCTATGCCCACATCTTACACACGGCTTCAATGCTTAATACAGTGCGTTTTATATGATGGCAACAATGCTACACTGGAAACCAACGATGGCAGCAACAACGACTTCACTGCTCCAAATCGTGCTCCTCACAATGTTTTTAACTCACATGAGCTCACCTACGCTCTGATACCAAATCATAAACACAGATCAAGACAAAAACTGGGAGCAAAAGTGTTTATCACAATTCATCTTTAAGAAGGAAAACAATGTTACATTTATTTATAGTTAGAAAGCTCACCAACAAACCATGAAAATAATCCTACAAGTATGGATCTAGAACCTCTTATCATCTAAAATTACACTCTAGTAAAACAACTCACAAAGAAAGCTCTAATAACCAAATCGCATGGTAGTGGAGATCAAATCTGAAAGGAAGAGAGCATAGTCCAAAATGCGATTATGAGGTGGGAGCCCAACGAAGATTCCAATTACAGTAATAATATTCAACTATGATGACTCGAGGACTGTAGAAGAAAAGTTGGGTAACTTCAAAATTATAGGTCAAAAGATCATTGATTCAGGCATGGGAGAATTACGCATGAAAGAATACATTTCCTCTATTACTTTTAATGGTGGAGTATAGCTACTCTTCCAATGTAACCTACTGTAAACTTATAATCATATGTAATTAAGGTGTGACAACCCGCTGTATCTTACCATTCGATCAGGTTTTGTAATTATACGTGTAATTAACAGGTGCATACGTTTTGTTTTTGTTTTTAATGATTTTTTTTTTTTTTTTAGCAAATCTCTTTTCTCTTTATTGTCAAGATCACCCATCCCGATAACAAATAAATCTACACTGTTCAAGTAGAAATATGATTATGAGTAATATACAGTTTGCTGTGCAGCATTAAATGTTGTAATAAATGGTATATACACTGTCTGATATATGATTTGACCCCTCAATGCTGCACAACAATCTGTATATTGTTGGCTGGATACGATGGCCCTTTATTCCACCCTTATCTCTACTTCAAGTTGGAATAAGAGTCAAGGGGCAGAGCAATAAGAGTCAAGGGGCAGAGCCATATGATAACAAGGAATATACAGCCTATTATGCATTATTGAATGCTATGGTTCATTATGGAATATATCTCAACATATATATTAAGGTGATTGGACAGGAATATCCCAACATATATATTAAGGTGATTGGACAAGAATAAGAGTCAAGGGGCAAAGCAATATGATGGCTAAGCCTTATGATAACAAGGAATATACAGCCTATTATGCATTATTGAATGCTATGGCTCATTATGGAATATATCCCAACATATATATCATGGTGGAATATATCCCAACATATATATCAAAGTGATTGGACAGTAACTTGCTCAGCATTCATTCAATACTGCACTATCAAAATATTTGGAGGATAACTTGCTCAACATTCAATACTGCACAACAAACTATATATTACTTACTTAATATGATAGCCAATAACCCACCCTTATCTCCTCAACAATAGTACGAGTAGTCCAATCCCTTCAACTGTCAGCAATTGTACTCATCTATGGTACATCAACTTTTCCGTCAACTATTTGAATGGAAGAATATCAGTTGAACCGGGGATGCTGCACCAACTAGACTACATGTATCTTCTGTCTAACAAATTGGAGAACAACTTTCATCCATCTCTGGGAAATTATTCTTCTTTAGTTTTTATATTCGGGGAGAGCCGAATTTTACCACTCAGTTGGCTGAATGGAAAAAATTGGAGAACTTAGTGAACTTTCGATTTATAGCGCAGGTGATTTTCATGCTAAAATTTCAGGATCTGTCCCATCTAAAAGAGTAAACTGCGGCGATATTGCATCGCTGGTTCTCTATAAGAACTGAACTCAAGATTCACTGCCCATGAGTATATTCAAGCTTCACTTCTGCATGCTATCTCTAAGTTCAAATAGCCCTAGAGGCAGCATACCCGAAGCCATTGGCAATTTCAGCCAGTTGATTGAAGTCGAACTATTTCTGGATTCAAATAGTTTCATCCGTGAAGCCATTGTGAATTTGAGTGATTGAAATTTCTAAATCTTGGTTCAAAAAGACTTTACCACAGTTGGAATACCTATATCTTGGTTCAAATAGGTTCATTGGGGTCATTACCTGAAACCATTGCGAACTTCAGTTCGTCCGGAGTCCCGAGATCTTAGTTCTAATAGGCTCTCTGGTTTATACCTAAAGTTATTGCAAAGGGAGTGGGTTAATTCTGAATTAATTTTTTCTTTCTAGTTACTTTTTTTACAGGTTTTTTGGCTGTGCAGTTTTAAATTTTTGGCCAATTCATAACTTTGATAAATTTTTTGAGCATCTGAATTGGTTTAAAATGAAACAATGAATAAGGTTCTGAAATACATGGAATTTTGATCCATGAGAAACTCAAACTACCCCTAAAAATCTACCCCTAATTTTGGTCCATTTTTTTCCTGAAAAACAAATCTATTTGCTCCAAAGTTAACTTACTCCATTACAAAGTTCAAAGTTCAGTGGCTTGTACTAAGTAAATCTTGGTACGGATAGGTTTACTTAAATCTTGGTACGGATAGGTTTACGGTATCGTACCTTGGATTGAACAAGCTTTCAGAGCTTTTAGTCAATTGGATCAATAAGTCAACTAACCCTTTTTTATATGCAGAAAACAAAAAAATATTCTTGACCGTGCTCCTAACAGTAATTAGATATACACAACAACAAAATATTTTCGACGGTTTCACTTTACAGGGTATTAGTGGGTTGGTTTCACTTTTTTCCATGTTGGAGATTCCGCGYTGGAAACCCACCCYAGATACTTYCCCACATAGTGGCTGGTATGGGAGTGATAAAGCTTCGCAGCCCCAAGGGACACAGGTTTCGAACTCATGACCTCTTCCCAAACTGGAAGAGTGTGCGCATGTCTTAACCAATTGTGCTATGCCATGAGACCTATAGTGGGTTGGTTTCACTTTACAGGTTAGATTTAACAAAAATAAATTATCTGAAAAAAAAAAATACACGGACCAATAAAATATGGAAAGTGCAATGCTTTATCTAAGTCAAGATGAGTCAAATCTTGTGATAGTTGGAAGGATACTCTCAAAAAAATTCCAATCGCACACATTTTTTAAATCACAAATTAGTTCTATGGATAACATATAGGTTGGCAAACAAAAAAAAAGTGGATTTGAAAAATATCTAAATAAAAATAAGAAAAGTTTTTTATTTTTAATGAATGTTTTTTATATTTTTTTTTAATGATTGTTTTGGGACATTTCATGTATATCTAATCAATTTTGTTTGTAGTTTGTTGAAGATTTACAATTAATAAAATTATAGTCTAAATATTCTATGTTTTGATTTTTTGGTGAAGATATTTTTTAATTAGGTTAGAAATTGTAGTGTTTGTAGATTTGAATGATTAAGTCTGTATAATCTGAAAATCTCATGGATTTTTCAATATATAAAATCCATTTTAAAAATATAATTTAAACAACAAAAAATTATAATTTCTTGTTGATTTATATCACAATTAAAACATAAAACAATTAAACAACTCCATAATAAATCTTTATTTTAATATTAAAACACTATGTCATAAGCTAAGGATTGACCCGAAAAGAGATAAGAATTAATAAATCTTCGCTTGCCATGAAACGAGATGAGGATGGTCTTTGGATATATGTTTGCAACAAATACAATACGATATTTTCTTTGTTCTGCAATTATGAGCATAATTGTTTAATTTATTTGATAATTAATTAAAAAATAAAATCTGTATAGTTTGAGGAAAATAATCATTTTGAAAATTTTGAGTAGAATATTTATTTCAAAAATTCAATAATTTTGAATGAAATATCTAATTTTGAATAATTAAATTTGATTAAAATTAATTTATTTCAAAAACTCTATAAATTTTATAAGTAGGAGATTTTAAACTTTTCATCCTCCAATTTATATTTAATCGAGATTTATGAGCGGAACTAAATGAAATCAAGATTTATAATATTAACACAAAGACACAATGAATAATAATAGAGATACATTGTCCCCGAGGTGTAGGACAGTCGGTGACGGAGTGTGTTGTTAAGCCACTCCATGATGTTAAAGTCACCGGTTCGAAACCTGCGGGGACAAAAAATCCAACCATGTTAAGGG
>SNQJ01S0043460.1:28886-50363 GCA_010110895.2 Picea sitchensis | reverse complement strand
CGACCATCTGAGGTTTATGCCAGATCGGCCATCTATTGTATTGATCTTACATTGCTCATAATAAAAAGGTCCGATCTTTGCTTGTGCTTCTACATCTTGAATATATTGTGATCTCCATGTGTTGATGAATCTTGTATGCACTTCATAACTCAATAAATTAGTAGTAGTTAGTGATTCCAAGAAAGAATTTGGTTTGGGATCATTACAGTTGAGCTAAGTCAGATGTGACTCTTGTGGAGAATTTCTTGTATCTAACACTTAATCTCGTTTTTTTCTAACAGAGAGTAGTGATAGACTGGCCCATTGGGTAGCGGTGCGTCGGAGGTCAGATTGATGGAATGCTTGACCTGAGAATGCAGAGGTACCCCAGTAGGTGATGAGAAGATGTCTTTGTATTCTTCCACTACCTTATCCATTTTCTTCTGCTACATGGAGAGGTCGTTCCTAGAGGCCATGGATGTGGCTAAAATATTTCTCACTCTGAGAATGAATCAAGAAGAATAAAAACTTCCTGGTCTAAGAGATGACCTTCTTGCATTGCTTGGGAGAGATCAATGAAATGAAACTAGGTGGGACTACCTTGGGGATCCTGTAAAATTTCCTATTCAAAGTAATAATAACACTACGAGGCCTAGACTCATATACAACGTGACGTTTCCATAAATAAGGTTGGCCCAAAAGAACATCACAAACTTCAAGGGGAGAAACATCACACAATACCTCATCTTTGAATGGCTTTATGTTGTATGACAAACGATACTATTGGCTCACGTGAAGATTGCTTCCTTAGTGGAGCCATCCGATGTTGTAGGGTTGTAGGTAGGGTGTTGTCGATAGGGCTAGCTTCTTGAAGACCTCCATTGAGATGAGGTTATTTTGACTACTGCTATTAACAATGAAGTGTAGTGGAGTGCCTTTCACCCACATCTGTGAATGAAATAGGTGCTCACCTTCCTCTATCTCATTAGGTTCCTCGGTATGAATCTCCGTGGTAGCAACAGTGGCATTGGATTCCACGTCAATGATCTGTCTCCCCTTTTTTGGTTCTGAATTGGAGTCGAAACCCACATTTGATTCAGAGGCTTTCACCTCAACCACCAATGAATTCTTTGAGCGACGATCATCAGTGTTATGCCAGGGGCTCTCATGGAAGTCGCACATTTTCCTGGTATCTTTCTTCATATTTCCATTTTCCTTCTTTGATTGCGGCTTAAACTAGTTGTCCTAAGGTTTCCCATATTTTTTCTCTACTTTTTTTTGCGGGTTGGGGTTTACCTTACCCTGCTTCTGTTGTGAGGGGTTCCCAGACCCAAATTGTCGTGTCTTTTGTTTAATCTTCTACTCAATTTTGACGATAGATCGATAGGTCACACCCAAGGAAGAGATGTCCATAAAATCCATTTATGTATGGATGTATCTATGTAGACCACTGCATTACTTACACACCATATGTCGCTAAGAATATTTGATACCCATCTTGGTGCGCAAGGTATGGAATTCATTGGTGAACTATGGCACGATTTGGTCTCTTTCCTGTTGTAGTGTGGTCCATCTTGTATACAAGTCGTCATAACTTCCAATAGGGTAGTATTGCTCCTTAATAGAATCCCTGAAGGAACCCCAAGTGGGTGCAACTGCAAATAATGTGGATCCTTCTATTTCATTTTGCTCATATAAATTATCCCACCAATTTTTGACATGGGGGGATGACCTTGAGGAGTGAAAATGTAATCTTATCTCTATCAGAAAAGATGTGGACAATAAAATACCCTTCTAGAAGGTTTAACCATTTATCTACGACATCTGCATCTATTTGAACTTTAAATATGGGAATATCAAAATTGATCTATACCTTGAAGGGGGCAACACCTCCTGTTGAGGTAGATGCATCGCTTGTCGGTAATCGTCGAAGGATTTTTACAAAGTTGTCCATCATCTCATTCCTTTGTCGCTCGAGGGCTTCCTCAAGCAACATTTTGAAGGGATTTTGTCTCTTATTGTCTTTCTTTTCACCTGCCATAGAAGGTTTCTTGGGCGTGTGAGAGTAGTTGTCATCAAGAGAAACAAGATCGAGTCCCAACTCTCTATTCCATGACCTCGTAAAAAAATGACAAGGAGCAGACCGCTATGATACCACTGATCCAGATTTATGAGAAGAACGAAATGAAAACACAGATTTTTAAATATTAACACAGAGACACAGTGAATAATAATAGAGATCTAGTAAAACTTGACTTTTATTAAATAAGAAATATGTTGAAACTGTAAAATGTAGACTGAAACAAGAATGCTAGAATGGTGGCAACTTATCTATGAGAAGAGATGTGACGGCTACGCTAATTTGCAAGAAGATGATTACAATGAGGCTCTTAAATAATTTTTACAATAAACATGAAATCCAAAACACTAGACATCCAAAAATCTAACCCTACGAGATGAAGCGCCAAAATTCATGTGGGCCCCATTGGGGTAAGTTAGCACATCAACTTCACAGGGTGGTAACTTTTGCATACGATCTTCGTTTTAGGTGCATGATATCTCGTTGTAAAGGTTTATCTGAGAAATACACATTATGTCGTCAAAATTTATTTTTGTATACAATTTTGTTATGACGATCCCTAAAAATGTTGTTTGGAGCCTCAAAACGGTCCCGGAAGTTTAGGACCCGAAAACTAGGAAAAAATTGCGAAACTGGAAAACTGTCAAAATGAAGAAGTGAAATAGGTGGGTGGCCACTGATATCCACCTGGATCAATATGGACCAATTTCAATACACAGATAATTTTTCACTTTTATCTTTATATCAAAATAAAGACCAAGAGAAAGCATTCACAATTGTAAGAAAATGTTATTAAAGAAGGATGAGAAGTCATTAATGCATTCATTGGAAGAAAGCAAAGCATTGAGTGGCATCATTAAAATGTGTTATACTTAATGTGATAATATAGCCATGGCCTAAATTCCGTGTGGAAATATTATGGTTTATATTTATTATGATAATTTGAGGTTTTGAAATTATCTATGGTCGTAATTTTATTAAATATTATGATAATATATAAATGATGGCATCTTGCAACTAGATTATTGGTTTTTTAATTTTTATTTTTCAATAGTGACTAAGGGGATTGAGTGTTCTGGACATTATGACCATTTTCCATTAAATAAATGARGGGAAATCCATTGTTTTCAATGTTATGATTCGTGTCATGAGATTCATTAATTTTTATTTTGATGTGATTTTGTATCATACGTGATAACTTATAATTAAAAACATATATCATATTCTAATATCTATGTATGATGTACATATTAACATTTTATATATATCAATTTTGTTTTCATATTTATGTGGAAATTTATTTATTTGATGTTATTGTTTTAGATGTTTAAAACAAATTTAAAAAAAATATATTATTTTTATATTTTTAAGTTTCTCAATAATTTTTAATATTTTTACCATATTATTAGTAAATTATATTATAAATCCATGTGRCAATAAAGTTATGATAACAATAAATATAACATTACATTAAATATATCACAACACTTATATAGATTGTACCACTTTCAAATAGTAAACACTTGGAAAGATATAATTTCAATGCCAAAAATACACATTGGTGTCGAATGCACTTCTTATCATATACATTGCTTGATGGTATCTATACCATATCTTACATGAAATAGAAAATGGCTAAAGAAAATGAGAAGAGAATATATTATTAAAGAAATTGCTTGATTGTATCTATAACATATCTAACACGTGAAAATAATATATTATTAGCATATCTTTAAGAGGGCGAATGGGAATGCCAAAGTAATTTGAGAGGAATTTTCATATTAATGTTGTTAATTGTAATCATAAAATTATTACAATTAAAATGATTATATTTGAGGTTAGTTCACTATTTTGATGAAGACCTCTTATATATCTTGAACAAAATCTACAAAAATCTATTTACTACTATTTGAAGGAAGTTTTCAAGTTTTCATATCACTATTATTAATTGGAATTGTGAAAATATTGCAATTAAAATGAGTTTACACCGAATAATCTCATTTTCTTTGGGTGATAACTTTGTATTTTCCCCCCTCAAGTTTTATGATTTCTTTCTTGAGGAGAAAGCAAATTTGACATGTTGAAAGGTGTTGATGAATAGAGAGAAGAATACACCTTTAAGATTCTTAGGTAAGAGCACTTGCTTCTTCAGAAAAAAAAACTTTTCAAAAATACAAATTAGGGAGATTGAGACTATATATATATATATATAAACAATGYATTTTACTTAGTATAATGAATTTTTMTTTTATATAAATTTGAAGCAAACATTGTTACATATTTATTATCTTTTGGTAAAAAAAAAATTTAATTATTTGGTAAAAAAAAATTTGAATTATTATTAATAATATTGGTTTATCATAAATTTTATATTTTAATTATATATTTAATAATGAAAACATTTAATCATTACAAATTATGATTTTTGTGTTTTGATATAAAGAAATTTGCTTCTCCCAAAATTTAACCACAAACCTTGTTCATATTCACACCTTATTCCTAAATTATGAGTTGTATGTCATGGAATATTTGAAGCCAAAGAGAATTGAATTATTCACTTCATGCATATATTAATTATGTAGATCCTCTGGGCTTAGATTTCCCTCCCCCGTCGGGGCTTCCCTCTTCCCTGGTGCTCCCCCGGCCTGTATCGGCCTTTTTCCCCCTCCTTTCTGGGGTTTTCTTTCCCCCCTCGGGCAATACTCCCGTCGTAGAACAAGGACAAATGACAAGCGACTGTCAGGCCAGGGAACCCGTGGGTTCAACGATCCCCTTATTTTTCAGCCTTGGGGACCCAACTTCAATTTGTTTAACCTCTACTCTGAACCCTGTCTCACCTATCCCCTCCCCTCCTAGTCTCCTTTTTGGGACTCCCTCTGCCTTTCAGTCTTCCTCCAGTTCCCAGTTCTCTGAGGGCTCCATAATTCGCTACACCCTCCGCAACCGGGCCATCTTCTCTGACACATCGGGAGGAGTCACTCCGACTGAACAACTTGGGTCTGGCCTGGGGTCTCTTACTCGGGCCTTGTCTTACTCAAGGGGAAGGGTCAGACGTTCACACTTTCTACTAGCACAAGATCGAGTGAAGCTAGATGTGGCTTTGGGCAGGCAATCTTCCATCGAATGGGTTCTTAGAGAAAACAAATCCCAAGAGGTGGTTACCTCATGAAAATCCTCTCCTTGAACTTTAGGGGTTTGGCGAGCCCGACAAAAAAATCGTCTTTGAAACGGATTATCGCAGTACACAACCCAAATGTACTTTTTCTACAAGAAACTATGGGACTCAGTGAGGTAGTGATTCGTTCATTAGAAGCACTTCTCCCTGGCTGGTCCTTTATTGTGCTTGATGCTAGAGGACGCTCTGGAGGTTTGGCCATGGGTTGGAGACTTAAGAGAATCATATGTGACAATGTTTGGGGCTTTGACTCAGGGCTTAGACTCCTTTTATTTTCAGCAGAGCTCGATTGCACTGTGGTGCTCATCAATGTCTATGGACCCTATACTGATAGGAAACAATTTTGGGATTCTCTGGCTTCTTTCCCCTGGCTCTCTCAGGTAGGGGTTATCTTGGGAGGGGAGCTTAATTTTTCCTTGGGAGCGACAAAAGTCTGGGGCCCCCGCTCATCTCTAGATCCCTTGACTGATTATTTCACACACCTACTGGATACACTGGGTTTGTTGGATCTCTCTCCAACAAAGCTACAACCAACTTGGAGGAATCTGTGAACAGGCGATGCCAGAGTTGCCAAACGTCTGGATCACTTTCTTCTAACAGAGGACCTAGTGAATTCCCTGGGACTTGTCTGACAATGGGTTACAAGCGGTGGAGATTCTGATCACAATCCCATTATTCTGGATCTAAGAGGCAGAATTCGACGCACTCCTAGGTCCTTCAAATTCTTTGAAGGTTGGCTAAAGGAACCCGAGTTTCATACCTTAGATTGCGATTTATGGGTACCCATTGGAACCTTAAACAACTGACATGTCACAATTATCTTTGTGGACAATCTAAAGAAATTCAAATAGGCCACCATTACTTGGGCGCATGAGAAATGAATAAAAGAAGACCAGGAGCTAATCGCCCTCAAAACAAATTTATTAGAGTGGCAGATTGATCCTGCCTTAGGATACAACACTAGGGAAGCCAGGGAAGAACTTGCACTACTGGAACTCCGGTGAAAAACTATTCTGGCTGACAAAGAGGCTCTTTGGAGACTAAAAAGTCGAGCTATTTGGCTCGCTAGTGGGGACAAGAACACCAAATTATTCCATTCCTATGTCAAAGGCAGGAAACTGAATAATACCATTTGGAGCCTTAATCAAAGAAATGGACAGTTGGTCAACACTTTTGAGGGGCTCTCCTCTATGGGGATAGCGCATTTTACAGATCTATTCAAAGCATCGTCAGCTTCTAGAATTGGGGAAATTGTGAAAGATTCCAGAATATTCCCATGTTTTGTAGAGGAAGAAGAATTGGAGTCTTTAATGGATCTAGTTACTAAACAATAATTGTTTGCTATCATGAAAACCTTCCAGAAAGGGAAAAGTCCAGGGCTGGATGGTTGGTCGATTGAATTCTTTCTGGGTTTCTTCGATTTAATTGGAAACGACATTCTAAAAGTTGTGGAGGAATCTCAAAAAAATGGACGTATTCACAATCCTATCAACGCCACCTTTATTTCTCTTATTCCTAAGTCTGATAACCTTGCTTCCTTTGATGATTTTCATCCGATTTCACTCTGCAACTGCATCTCCAAAATCATCTCCAAAATCTTCGGTATTTGTCTAAAAGATACTCTCTCTCAACATATTTCGAGGGAACAATTTGGGTTTTTGAAAGGCAGACAGATACATGAAGCAATCTGTGTGGCACAGGAAGGAATACACAACATGAAAACCAAAAAAATCAAAGGAGCAGCAATAAAGATTGATCTTTCCAAATCTTTTGACAGGGTAAACTAGCTCTACATTCATATGCTACTAATCCATCTTGGATTCGGTGTAGCTTTCACAAATTGGATTTTGGCATGTCTTACCTTAGTATCCTTCCCTCTATTGATCAATGGATCTGCTACCTCCTTCTTCAGGCCATAAAGAGGCCTATGCCAGGGTTTCCCCCTTTCCCCACTACTCTTTCTGCTCGTAGCGGAATGTCTTAGCCGCCACCTGCACGAAGAAAAAACTACAGGAAGCTTTAGAGGCATCAAAATCACACATGGGTTTTACATATCACACTTACTCTTTGTGGATGACATATTAATATTTTGTGATGGCTCAAGACAGGATATTAGAAAATTGCGTGATGGAATTTTACTCTTCAAACATGCCACTGTCATTGAAATAAATGAACAAAAGTCAAGTATCACTTTCTCCTTGATGGAAGATGAGGAAATCCTTTACTTTTTGGAGAGACTACCCCTTCAGAGCTTGGACATTGAAGAAGGGTTGAAATATCTTAGATTTCTCTTAAAATCAAATGACTACAGGAAGACTGATTGACAATGGCTATTAGCAAAATTGGAGAAGAGGCTAAAATGTTGGAGCCAACGTTGGATCTCAAGAGCTGGGTGAATAATATTAATAAAATCATTACTAGAATCTATCCCTGTCTACTGGTGTTCCCTCGCTTATATTCCCAAAGGTACTTTGGACAAAATGAGGAAATTATGTTTCACTTATCTCTGGCTGGGAAATAAGGATAAAAAGGTTTTACCTTGGGTACGATGGGAAAGGATTGCAACCCCTAAGGCCCTTGGCAGATGGGGGCTGAAGAATATCTTCTACTTCTCTACAGCTCTTGCAGCAAAATGATCTTAGAGGCTGATAAATACTTATAGTCTCTAGACCCAGGTAATTCATCAGAAGTATATTTCCCCACTCACTTTAATATACTAGGTTTGCTCCACCAACAAATCTACATCGGGGGCCTCTATTATATGAAAAGCGTTAACTAAATATTTTTCTCTTGTGGGGGTGGGATTTGTGTGGAGAGTGGGAAATGGGCGTATGCTGAGTCTTGGACTGGATCCCTGGGTTGGGAGCCAACTTGGACATAACCTTCCTGAGGGTGTAATACAACGATTGACTATGGGAGGTTTCTTACACCTGGCTCAGATAGGCGATCCTCACACTACAAACCTGTGGAAACAAGGATGGTTGGCAGGACCTAGACTCAGACTTCTAGAGGAAGATTGACCAATCTGGGATAGATATATACAAACCCTTTAGAAATCCTCCATTCGACTGGGTGCTCGTGAGGATGAGTTACTTTGGGACAATGTGGGGGATGGAGAATACACTCCATGATCTGGCTATCTAAAATTAACAACATATCTACAACAACAGGAGCCTCTCTAGTGGTGGTGAAAGATTTGGAAACAATCTTGCCCAACAAAGGGGAAACTCTTAATCTGGTCAATTCTGGAAAATAAAATTCCTATCTGGGATAACCTACAAAAACACCTGTTTTTTGGGCTAGGTCGCTGTGCTCTCTGTAAATCACATCTAGAAACAGTGGATCACCTCTTTCTTCAGTGCCCATTTTCCATCGAAGTTTGGACCTTCGCAAAGGAATGGCATGTCATTTCCTTTGATTTGACTTTAAAAGCCTCGTTAACAAAACGGGGACAAGAGGATCTTTGAGCTTTCCCTTTCATTATTACCTGGGGTCTATGGATCACCAAAAATGGTCACATTTTCCAGGGGGAAATTATCTCAGCCGAAAGGGTAGCGGCCCAAAGTTTTAGCATCTACAAATCTTACTCACTTACCATTGCGGGCAATACAGTGCGCAAAAGGGTTGTTTGGGAGGATTCCCCTGATCTTAGTCTCTCGTGCGCTTTCTTCGNCTTTCCCTTTCATTATTACCTGGGGTCTATGGATCACCAAAAATGGTCACATTTTCCAGGGGGAAATTATCTCAGCCGAAAGGGTAGCGGCCCAAAGTTTTAGCATCTACAAATCTTACTCACTTACCATTGCGGGCAATACATTGCGCAAAAGGGTTGTTTGGGAGGATTCCCCTGATCTTAGTCTCTCGTGCGCTTTCTTCGATGGAGCCTCCCCATCTAACCAGAGAAACTGGGGGGGGGGGGAGGATGTATTTTTATCTCCACATCACACTACTTTCACCTCAAGGAGGGGCTGGGGGATGGAACAAATAACTACTAAGAACTCATGGCCTTAAAACGACTCTTACTCTTTTCCCTTGAGAAGGGTTGTAGAACTCTACAAGTATTTGGAGATTCACTAGTTATCATCAACTGGGCTAATGGAATAAATAGATGAAATATCTCATGTTTTCTCCCTTTGCTTGAGGATGTGCTTCGATTCAAAATTTTATTTGACAACATCTCTTTTTCTCATATCCATAGGGAAAGGAACAAGGTGGCAGACAGACTTTCCAAGGAAGCCACACAACTAGCCTATGGACTGTGGCACGTAATTGAACATACTCTTGATGGAGCACAGGGATACTATCACCAACCCTTTCATGAAAGTCAAGACAACTCAAATTTTGACAACTAAAATACCTCTCCATGAGAGGAGCCTCTATATTTTGAAGGGACCTCTATTACTTCTATTTTGTATTCTGAAAGGACTATATTTGGCACATAAAAGACTAGTAGAGACTACTAAATATGGGGAAAATATAGAAGTGAAGCATATTCTCAAACGTAAGAAACAAAACAGCTTGCTTTTTGGCTGGAAAATATGAACACAGTCATCATAACTGGTTCATATCTGTGTATGTAATTTTGTTATTCTATAATGAAATTATGAACTTTTTCTGAGGAAAAAAAATATTAATTATGTACATGTATTATCATAAGGAAAGTTTAATGTACATTATTTTATTTAATAAACTAAAATGAACCAATTGTAAAATAATAAAGTACAGTGGGTAGTATATTGGTGTCCATCAATAATAAATAATAAAGAATAAAATAATCAAAGAAACTTACAATCACACATAAGTATGAGATATACCAAAAAAAAAAAACATATTATACCAATGTCTCTCACATTAAAAGCACCCTTAAAACTTAAGGGCATCCACTTTCTTGAAACAACCAACTATAACCCTTTTGATGATTACTACCTCTAACTCCGCAACTAGTGTCCTTGTAAACTGTTATCTCCTAACACAAAATTACAAAATTCACTAATGAGAATATTTGACACCTGCAAAATGTGTTAGTAATTTAAAATTGTAATACAATCAACAACTATGAATTGCATTAGAAAAGAAAACTAACCTAGGCACCTTCATGTCCATCATATACTCCTAATAAATGTATCATCCAACTTTCATTATATTTTTGTATGTGCAACCCTAACAATTCAATGATTAAAAACAACACAATAGAAATTCATGTTTTTGAAATTATAAATAGATTTAACCAAACACAAAACTACAAAATTCATTAATGAGAATATTAGAAACACAAAATGTGTTAGTAATTTAAAATTGTTATTCAATCAACAACCATGAATTGCATTAGAAAATAAAGCTAACATAAGCACCTTCATGTCCATCATATAATCCTAAGAAATATACAAAACTTTCATTATATTTTTAAAATTTTAAAGCTATCAAAGTTTTTCATTAATTTAAAATAAATCTTCCAAAAATTTAAATAAAAAATACATTTTTTTTATTAATATTTAAAAACAACACAAGAAAAATTATAAATAAGTTAAAAGCTATCAAAACTTTAAAAACTCCAAAACAAAAACATTGTAAAAATTGAATAATGACCAACCAACATATTTTAGTTAAAAACATTGTTTTTCATATAAATGGTCATTTACAACATAAAATAAAACTCAACATTACATCACTATGAAAAACATTTTCAATCCAGTGTACACTTGCCTAGCTTTCAGATAGAGAAAATTGAACAACAACCAGTAAGACTCATTGCTTTATCTTTCTCAGCAATCTCTTCCTTTAACTATGCATTCATGCACTATATAAAAAAAAAGATTTCGAAGCTACAATGCAAATGGAAAATTCCAGAGAAACACAAAAAGAGAGATATAGAGAGAGGATCTGGTAAGAAAATAACTAAAAATGATTATGGGTTGTCTTCTCTTCTATGCAGGGCTAGCATCATTTTCAGGTGGCACTCCTTTTCCAAGGATAAGATCTGCATTGGGTGGCCAAAGCTTGCATTTACCCGCTTCTTTATGGGTCACCACACAAGGATCTCACAGGTCTATACATGTGACAATGATGTCAAAGACACTTAATCAGTTCATTCAAGGAATGAATGAACAAAGTGTTCCGGATGACAATTTATATTGATTTTTTTTTTAATAGCATTTACATTTGAAAAAAATAAATAGAAAATTGCATGTCTCTCCATACTTCTTACTTTTAAAATAGTTTCTTAGATGTTAACAGGACCTTTCACGATTCTTTAGGCTTTGCATTTTTTTTTAGTTTCTGTATGAAATTAGTAATTTACTCACACAAATCACACTTCTAATGTTGTGTATCTAGATAATAGTTTAATAAGATCAAGAGAGGCTTACAATTTGTATAAAACAAAAAAGTTTTAATTTTATTCAGAAAATGTAGAATTTGATAAAGTGAAATATGTAATGTTATATTATTATTAAAAAAATAATAAACATAAATTCATCTTAAACTTGATATTATTAAGTAATGAAAACATAAATTCATTTTAATTTGGAGTTTAATTTAAAATTTATCTCATAATTTTTTTTTATATATATTAAACACTTCAACAAATTAAAATTTAAACATATTATAATATAAAAAATGAGTTAAATGATTTAAAAAAAAATAAAAAAATATAATTTAATATAATTAATATGGTGAATGTTTATATATAGGTTTTATGAATTTTAACAAGAAAATTATATGTTTTTGGAGATCATTTTAATTGCAATATTTATATTATTTTAATTACAATATTTTTACAATTTCAATTAATAATATTAATATAAAAACTTTCCTGAAAATATTTTGACATTCCCATTAGTCATCGATATATAAGGAAGGCGTGAGAAAATAGTAGATTTGAGTATATTAAGTGTGGAAGGCTCGGCTAGTGACCGTCTCATTTAGCATCTCGACCCCTTAGCTTTCATGGTAGATTTAATTAATGCATAAACAATATTCACCTTATATTAATATAACATATGGTCTAATATAACATATGGTCTAATATAACATATCTTTAGATTAGATGTCAGTATATAATTTTTTTTTTTTTTTTTTAAATTAGATGATTAGATGTTATTTGTTGTTTAAGGGTTAATGGGAATGTTTAAATAAATTGAGTGAATTTTTCATAATATTGTTGTTAATTGGAACTATAAAGATATTAAAATTAAAATGATTTTATATCTACATGTGACTAATTTTTATTAGACAATCTCTTTTGTTTTTGGCTAAAAACTTGTATTTTTTGTGCTCAAATTGTGGGATTTCTTGAAATAAACAAATTTGACTTGCTAGAAGGTTTTGATGAATAAAGCGAAGAATGCACATTTAAGATTGTCCTTTAAAATTCTCAAACAAAGACACAACACTTGTTTCATTAAAAAAAGTTTGGAAAGAAAATCAAATTGCATATACCTATGTTACCATTTATTACCCATGTTTTTTCTTATACTTTCAAATTAGATATACTTACAACTCATTATAAGTAAGATGTAATTTAATTAGATATACTTACAACTCATTATAAGTAAGATGTAATTTTTAATTTTGTGAATTAATAAAATTGAAATTGAAATTAATATAATGTTTATAAATAAAAATAAAATAAATAGTATTTCACTCTTAAATCCAAAATTTTACATTTTATTTTTAGTTATGAATTAATTCTACTATAAAAAACTGTTATCTTGAAAGGTTAAAAAAAATAATGAAAGGTTTGTAAATATGTAATTAAAATAGATGTATATTTAATTTCATTTATATTTAGTAAATATAAATTTCAATATAAATATAAAATATCAAAAATAAATTTTTAAATTTAAATTTGTATATTTTTTATCTAAATTATTAAATAAAAAAAATCTTTATCAAAAAATAAATTTTAAATTTACATTTGTATTTCTTTTATTTAAATTATTAAATATTTTATTATTATTATTATTAATAAATTAATTTTTTCATAATAAAATTTTAAAAATTAATATATTATTTTTAATAACAAAATTTAAAAATTATTATATATAATTAAAGACCACAAAATATATAAACATTGTTTTTCATTTTATCAAGAATTTTTTTTTTTCTCAAAAACTTCATAAACTGTATTATGAAATTACAAAACAATAAACTTGTTTTCAAAAAAATCATAATTAAAGAGCAAAAGTCTTATAAATAAAATTCAAAAATTACACATAAAATTTTTCAATAAAAAAAACTAATTAATAACATATAATAATATATATTTGAAATGCAAAAGCCGTTAATTTTTTTTTTGATTAACCACCGTTGGCAAGTTTTTGAAACTTGTTCATTATCTTTAAAAGAAAAACACCATGTTTGATATCCACTACCAATACCAATTCCATGGTATATATACTTCGACTCCTTTGGACTAAAGTATTGTAAAGATAATGCATTCCTATCTCTAGTAGCTGAGTGTTGAATTGTTTGATCCGGATTTGTCAAAAATAAGGGAAGTGTGTTTAAAAATGAGAAAAAAATTAAGAGAAATGCAACCACTATTATTTTTCTATTAGCATAGTAAATTGGGTTTGCAATATATCTAAAAATGTTTTCATTAACAAAAGTAAACCGAATTTTAATATATCTAAAAAATAAATAGTTATTAAGAAAGATTTAATTACTTATGAATCTATAAAATAATTTTTATAGCTTCCTATGATTATTGGAAAGATATAACTAAAAAGAAAATTATATTAAATAATGAAAAAACTTTAAAAACTCTTGCAAATAATAAATGATGAATACTATTGCATTGAGATTTATATAAAATGAAAGGGAACATGATTAAACATGTAGGAATCTTATATATATATATATATATATGAAAAATTATAGAACTGAAAGTGTCACCGTATTACAATTTTAAGTAAATGAGGACATGATAATGACACCTCCACTAAGATTTTAAGGAGAAAATGTGGTGTGGTGAAGAGTTACAGGAAAAAAAAATTAAGGCATTATAAGGATGTAATCAACCCTAATTTAGAAGATCAAAATCATCATTTGTTTTGCCAAGTGTAAAGAAAAAAAATAAGCATTGATAAGATAAGGAATGCAAAATTCTACCAACTCATAGTGATCCAGATTTTGTGAATTTTAAAATCATGGATGAGAGGTGTGTCACCTTTGCATACTAAGAAGGTTGAAGATGAAAAGCACTCTATCTAGAATTGTCCATCCTATGTCTTATTAGATCTCATTTTCAAAATATTTGTCACAAGACCAACCTTCCTAACCACTAACTCAACAAACCATGCAGATTGGAAAAAGCTTTCCTTAATGTTTTTCTAGCACGTAAAACAAAATTCTAAAGCATCACAAGTAATCACTTACCTCTTAAGGTATGATAGACCAATTAGATCTTATTGGATGTTAATAATCATCATCATATTATGTTATTATATTTAAATAAAAAATATAATTTAATAAAAACAAATATACACAAACAAATTTTATAATTTTTTCTCATATACTTAAAATATTTATACATTAAAAATTTCATCTATTAATCAATTATACTAATAATAAAAATGGAAAGTATATATTTAAAACCTTTATAAATTAAATTTAAGAAAGTTTTTAATTTAGTATAACAAATATATATATTATTAATATATAATATTATTATTGAGTGGCAGTAATATTCAAGTGGGAGTACGATTGGATGTGCGCTAGGGTTCTCAACTGCAACCTAAACCTAATTTCGTCATCTTCTATTTTGTGCCGTGACCATGGAGGCCGAGGAAGGGGCTCTCGTCCCTCCTACATCTCTGTCACATGAAAGGAGCATGGCTCCTCTCACTTCAAGCACCCAACATTTGAAATCTCGGAGGGCATGCAAGAACTAATCCGGGAGGACGAAATGCCAAAGGAAAAAACCGATGGACATCGACCCAAAAAGTAGTCAACCAAGAGCCAAACGCACCTGGGAACCCTACAAATGCATCTCGGCTATGACAATTCACAAAATACAATCTCATCAACTTCAAGAATTGAATATCAGAGACAATACATGAGTTATTTTTCCCTAATAGGAAAATTCCTCAGGCTCTGGCCTTCTGAAAAAGACTCCTGCCCAACCGGATTGAACATTGGTGGAAACCCAAAGGACATTACGATCTCCAACTAGGATATTTCTTCAGCCAATCATTCCCGCATAACCCTCGTAGGACAAAAAATAAATTCATGGGGTGACTTCTACAACTCGCCAGGTTCATCCTCATATTCTGACGAAGATTCGTGTTTCGCAAGGAAGACTTCTCACTCCATGCCCAACCGGGTCGGGATCAGATCACTCCCCACAGGAATTCTGGTTGGAGAATATCCTCGCAGGAATAGGGAACACCAGTGATAGCTACGTCAAAGCCTCAGAAGCAACCAAACAAAGAAGGTACAATGCTTATGAGCCCCGGAATCATGTCTATTTAAACATCTCAAACCCCCTTCCTGGAGCCATTATCCTAGATTACCAAGATGATGAATGGTCCCAAACCCTAGATCACAGCACATCCCCTTTCACCGCCGCAAAATGTCATCAAGCAGAATGGACATCTTTTCGCAGAATTCTCCAAATAAACCACCCAAGCTACTCTTCGAAGACTCGACAAATAAGGAGGGATTCACCCACCACAGCCAAAGAATCAATCAAGAGGACCCCCCTGGCCCCCCCCTGGACTCCCCACCAAGAATTCCTTCGATGCCCTACAAACTACCTCATATACCCCCTCCCTGTCCACTATCCCTCTGACAACTCATGTAGTCGGTCAAACATTTGCTTTGCCTAATCCCCTAACCCCTCCCTCCTCTCAACCTCCAATCCCAATGCCCATTCTTCCAAATATGCTCGGCCTAGAAATAGGGGATCCAGATACGAACCTAGAGGATCACGATCTGGAAGGCCCATCTAGAGGCCCATCTAGAGTAAGCTTATCGCAAGCAACAACTATACACCATTCCACAAGACTAGCTTCGCAAGGTACACAAGGTATTTATCAATTCTTCGGCAGGAGGCTCAACAAGAGCCAACAAAAATCTAGGAATACAAAAAGATACCTCAAAGGAACAATAGAAGCCTACAAAAGAAGAGAAGAAGAGAGGCAGAAAACCACAACACCAACTCATTCAAGACGTAGGCAACTTTCTGGTCAACTTAGGCCAAATCCATTTGATCTTGGAGAGCTTCGCTCCCCTCCAACCCCCACCATCATCATGAAGATACTATCCTGGAACATAAGGGGCCTCAACGCAAAAAGCAAACATGATTTGCTTAAAGATAAAATCAAGCAGGATCAACTAGACATTCTCCTCCTACAGGAAACAAAATGCGCAGGGATAGAGGCGAATATCACTATACAAAGATGCTGGAAGCAAACTCAGTATGTGGAAATGAATGCCAGAGGGGCAACTGGAGGTTTTGTGATACTCTAGAACCCCACCACAATCCTACTCGACAAATTTTTTTACCTCCAAATGGACCATTACTGCGTCCTTTCGCCTCATCGGCTCGAACAAACAAGGCCACATCACAAATGTTTATTCCCCCCCCAGACCAGGGGACAAGGAAGCCTTTCTACAACACCTGGAATGGATCGTATAGAATCTATCCCCCCAGTGCTAGATTATCGTGGGAGACTTCAACATGATCACAGGGCTGGAGGAGAAAAAGGGAGGCCACCTCTCTCTGGGAAATGACAACATAAATTTCAATGACACCATCAGTCTCTTAAATCTCATTGATGTTGGAACAAACAATGGGATGTTCACGTGGTCAAATAGGTGATCCAGGGCACAGCACGTCTCCATCAGACTTGATTGCTTCCTAATATCTGAAGTTATTGTGATGGACGACCTAGTGTGGAATGCTACAGTCATAGACACCCCGGGATCGGATCACTGGCCAATTTTACTAACCCTCAACATCAATGGTACCCCAGGCAGGAAACCATTCAGATTTGAAAAATTATGGTTGAAACACCTGGATTTCCAAACAAACATAAAGACATGGTGGGAGGAGGTGGTCATTCAAATAGGGACCCCAATGTATCAGTTCCAATAAAGGCTAAAAAAACTCAAGCAACACCAAAAATCTTGGAATAAGTCTACCTTTGGTGACATCTTCCAAGCACAGGAAAATCTTAAAGAACAAATGCAAACACTACAACAATAGATCCGATCACAGGGCTTGATGGAAGACCTTAAAACATAGGAAACACTTTTAAATAAACAGATTGTAGAAAGAAGAGTGCAGGAAGAAGTACTCTAGTGAAACAAATCTCACATCCAATGGTTGAAAGAAGGGGAAAAAAATACAAAATTCTTCCACAGATCTATGATCCAGTGGCGCCAAACCAATCACATCACCCACCTAGTATCGGCGCAAGGTACATAAATTCAACAACATGAAGATATGGAAAAGGAATTACTTTTTTACTATCAAACTCTTCTCATGGAACCCCCAATAGATCGCTCACAGGCCATAGATTCCATCCTCAGGAACATTCCCAAGGAGGTCACCAAAGAGGAAAATTAATCCCTCATGAGACCAATAAATCAGGAGGAGGTCGATAAATCACTCAAGATTACCCAACTAGGCAAAGCTCCTGGACAAAATGGATTCACCTTAGACTTCTTTCATTATTGTTGGAGCATCATCCGTGAAAAGGTTTGGGAAATCATTGAGGACTCTACAAAATATGGAAAAGTCCTTGTTATTGGACTAATCGGTAGGTGCGGACACTAACAGATCTCCCTAGGTCCACTTGGATCTAGAATAAAATAGGACAGGACATGACTCTTTCCCTAAGTTGTGATCATTGAATTTGCCAATAGGAAGGAATAAGTGACATACCTTTATATCGCTTCCTGAGGTCTTTGTTGTTCTCGCTTCACTCCGATGCTTTCGTGAAGTCAAGTCCAAGACAACACAAACCAACCAAAGTGAAGATAGAAAAATATATTCAACATCAACTTATACATATGACCAAGGAATTACACAATAAATTAAGAGTGACTTTATGGGAAAGGGACATGTCGTTGTATCATATTAATTGAAAGTAGAAGATACAACCTGATCGCCTTGATGTTGCAAGCTTCCTTTCAGTGACCCTTGGTTCCAACACACACACTTGCTCTATACTTGCATGAAGAAGATCCAATTCCTCTTGATAGACCAAATAGAGCCTTCAAGCTTCTGTCAAAGCAAGGTTCTTCACACAATTCTTTCACCAATTCTTCATTCAATCTTGCTTAATCTTTTCCATGAGAAACCTTTCAATATATAGGAGAAGGAGAGATGGTTACATGGATGAGGATGATCCCATCAAATCTGAGAAGTCAGTAAAATGACGACCATATGAATACCAACTCATTTTCTAGAAGATTCCCTTCTAGAACCCTCGAGACCTCTTCTCCTTTCCAAGATTAAATACAGGTTCGCACCCTGCGTATGGAGAAAAATGCGAGAATTTCGCACCCTAGGTGTAGGTGTCCTGCGAGAATGAGGGATTCTTGCACCCTATGCCATAGGCAGCCTACGAACTCACTTTAAAAATATGTTTTTGGAAGGAGACAATGACCACTTTTCTCAGGCAAAAAGTTCTTGTTGGGAGTCTAAATACACCATTGTTAAGACATCACCGGAGTGACCAAAATCACGTGTAACAAAATGCCCCCCAAAGTATGAGGTCAGAATCTGTGGCAGCCGAAATACTTTGTAAACTGCGTGTGTGTGTCAAAAACCAAGAGTGCACCTAATCGGAAACCTGCAAACAACCAAGCCTCTGCAAAATATAATACCAGTTCTGAGGTAGGCATTCCCATACTCAGATCATAGACAGATGACATTATGAATGTAGGTCATGGCCACCAATCATACACCGTGGATCCATGCCATCAAAAATACTGCATAGCCACCAGGAATACACTGTGGATCTATGCGAAAAACTCAAATTAGGACGACATAGCCACGTGACATACAAAGTGGATCTATGTGTCTACAAATTATACATATTCCATCGCAGCCTGGATCAGAAAGATGAGACCCAGGGTCTTCAATCCCATCACCTGAAAGTACAAATCTAACCATGTGATTACATGTGTTGAAGTCAAACATGGTAGAAACCACTTGATTACCGGTCATTGATGAAACCGTTAACAAGCGTGAGGGAAATCACCATTAATGTCAATGATTCCCAAGGTACACTAGTACAATCCACCGAATGTGAATAAATGAGTTGAGGTTGAACATCCGATGAAATCTCCTGATCAGGGGTCAATGATAAAAACCCATTGTCGAAAGCGAGGAAACCTGCCATTGAGACATGTAAGTTCCAAGGTACCAAATAATTTCTAAGTTTTGTTTCCGGATAATGAGCTGGAGTCGACGGAATGAAACTCATCATAGGAGGGCCTTGATGTATCCCCCATCAATGACATGAAATGAGTAACATATTTTGAAGGTGAAATAGAGTATGATATAGGTTGAATTGGACACAGGGAAGGTCGACACGGTGAGAATGGACAACTGCAAATGGTCGACTCAATAGCGGGTTTGGATGAACTTCTCTTGAACATATGAATGACATGACCAAGGACTTGGCAGCACTAACTCAGAGACGACCCAGGATATGACGTCGTAGTAAGTCAAATGAGAGACAAATGGATTTCCCAAACCGTCTTCAAATAATGAATAGGGGGTGTCATGTTCAAGAGCGACACTTACTGCCAATAATATGAATATGAAAACATATCCCTTTCCCAAATTTCCCCCCACCATTTCTAGTGAGTACCTCTTTATTTTTACGCAAGCTTGAGGAGGATAACATATGCTTGTTGATGTAATCTCATCCTTCGGATGAGACCCTCGGAATATGTTTAATGAACCCTAGGAAGGAGTGGCTCGGTCCCATTACGGGTCTTTCGATGTTTGTTTAATGAGTCCAAAGATAGAAAACTCGAGGTTTTTTTATGTTTTGAGAGTCTGAAAAACACTTAAAAAGAACTCTCTCAGTTCCTTTTTCGTAAAACAGTTCGACATGACCGAAAAAGTGATAAAGTATTGCTCATCAAATGTTTTTTTCAGATACTTTTACGAGCGGGAACAGAACAAGGTCACTCGACAATATTTTCATTTTTATGGAGTGTGAAAAGAGCTTAAAGGATACTCCTTTGCGTTCATCGTTTTCGTTTTACCATGACGAGTATGAAAAGACGAGAAAATTATACTAGGTTACGTTCTCATGTATTTTCGAGCGCGAGAACGAACAAAGACTGAGCTCAAAGTTTTTCTAAAAACTATAAAAAGAAGTCGTACATGTGATGAAAAATAAATAACATCCGTACTCCTTCGTGTGGACTTCAAAGTTGTTATATTTGAAAAAAGTTATACTCATAGGGCTATTAGGCATTAGGTTTAATGGACAAAATCATATAAAAATCAACAAAAAAGGTAAAAAGTAAATAAGTATGGGTAAAAAGGGCTTTTACCATTTTCATTGTGAATTTGCCAAGAACTTTGCCCAAAACAACTCTTTTTACCTCAAATTTCATCGCTCGATCATGGGAGGCACAGGCAACCATTTGGCAAACCGTCTCTGTCAATGAGGTAAGCTCTTGATCTTCTACCTTTTACATGGTTTAGTTTTTGTTTTCATTGGCAATTTTCAAGGTTTTGGGTTTGTTTTAGGGCCAAAACTTGCGCCCGAGCGTTCTTGTAGGCTAGCCATACGGGACCTGCAAGAATGCATGATTCTCACAGGAGGCCTTAAGGGAACCTGTGAGAATCTCGCACTATACTAAAGGGGCACCTGTGAGGGCCGAAAAATGAAATTTCAACTTGATTTTTTCTCAATAAAAAATATGCCAAGGTTTGAAATGAGTTGTTGACCCTTCTCTTATGGGTCTTGTGCAGGCATTTGACCGTCAAAATGCTGGAGTGGTGAGAAAGAGAACATGAGGAGGAGGATTCCATTTCCAGGAATGACCAAGGCACCATTGCTGCCCTCCAAGACTGTGGGATCTTGAAATTCTTCTGGATTTTGGGCATGAGGGCCCAAATCAGGTTGTTGGAGTACCTGGTTCATATGTGGTACGTGGATCAATAGTTGTTTCACGTGGGAGTCGACACCTTGACCTTAGATATCGAGGATATCTACTTTCTGACAGGGTTATCACGATGTGGGTACCACGTTAGCTTGACTGG
>SNQJ01S0043460.1:0-21323 GCA_010110895.2 Picea sitchensis | reverse complement strand
TTGGGGGGACAGTCGACAGCCCGATCCACACAGAAGGGTAGGGTATCTAGCCTGAAATCATGTTGAGAGGCTTCCACTCATCATTGTGGGTATACCTTCAAGTGACTCCCATAATACGTGCAATCTCTACGGTGATATCAACAAAGAAGGGTGAGTAACTCTGTCAATATCAATGCGACCTCGGGTTTGACCCTTGTGTGAGAAGGGCTTCCCAAGACAAAATGTTGCAAATGGAATTTGACACTCCTTACCACAAGATGTTATGTTGTGTTTTGTGCTTTGGAGAGTGTATCTCTCTGCCTATTCTGAAGCTCTAGCCTAGCTAATGTTGGTGTAATAGAGTCCTAGAAAAGAGTTACTAGTTAAATTTTAAAAATTGCGCATTATTATTAAAGGTTGTTGTTACTCAAAGGAGACATAAATGAGATCGATGTTGTGTGAGACTTTGACCCAACAATGCAGAGATAGGAATGAAAGATGCCACTTTTGTGTTCGATGAATCTTATTTATAGGAGGGAAAGAGGAGTTTTCTAGAACAACTTGACCTACGATATACAATCTTCTTTGAAATGAAATATCACCCAATCATGACCAATGCCAATTCTCTATTAGTCCTATTTCAACAATTGAATGCCAATATTTTCCAAATAAAAAATTTCTTTAAAAAGAAAGATGTTTTTTTTATTTTCAATAGAAACCACACAACAATGGTGGAACTAAGAAAAACCAGCAACTAATGAAAAGCAATATACAACTAAACCCAAACCAATCTTTCAATGAAGACAAAAATAATCAAGCAGACAAGACTAGTATTTTCAAATGCATGAGGGCAAAAATTTTCCAAGTAATGAGCAATTGAGAAAGACAATTAATCCCAACTTTTAAACCAATCACCAGCTCCCAACCAAACAAGCACTCAGATTTCAGGACCAGAGATTATATCCTTGTTAAGAAAAGGTCAAGAGATAACAGTTGAGAAAAAATGAACAATAAGAGTTTTCGATTTCTGAAGACTAATCATTCACAAAATTTGAAGTCAAGAAACAATCAATCAGTGGCCCAAGAAGTTCTTTTCAAACACACATACAAATCTGGGCATCTGAGCATACAAAAAACCTTAATCCCAAAATTTTGCAAATGGCTTCGCAGGCAGGCAGTGGTGTACAGTGCGATAATGAAGCATTCTTGTAGGTTGGTCACAAGTAGAGTGCGAGAGGTTTTCACTGGACTGAAAAGTAGGATGCAAACTCTAGGGGTTCTCATAGGCTACAGAAGGTTTTAGTGCGAGAATGACTGAAACTAAGCAAAATTTGGAAAAAAGACAAAATTTTTGAAGGAACCTCTGGACCCAAAGAGTCTGTCAGGGTCTCCTCAAGACTTAGAGATTGATAGAAATGAAAAAATGGTAAGGTAAGAGCAAATGGCCAAGGAAAAACACCAAAAACCACTAAAAAATGGGTTACATCCCCAATGGAGTCACCAATTTTTTTATCAGACTAATCGGTAGGTGCGAACACTAACAGATCTCCCTAGATCCACTTGGATCTAGAAAAAAATAGGACAGGACATGACTCTTTCCCTAAGTTGTGATCATTGAATTTGCCAATAGGAAGGAATAAGTGACATACCTTTATATCGCTTCCTGAGGTCTCTGTTGTTCCCGGTTCACTCTGGTTCTCTCGTGAAGTCAAGTCCAAGACAACACAAACAAACCAAAGTGAAGATATCAAAATATATTCAACGTCAACTTATGCATATGATCAAGGAATTACACAATAAAGTAAGAGTGACTTTATGGGAAAGGGACATGTCGCTGTATCATATTAATTTAAAGTAGAAGATACAACCTGATCGCTTTGATGTTGCAAGATTCCTTTTAGTGACCCTTGGTTCCAACACACACACTTGCTTTGTACTTGCATGAAGAAGATCCAATTCCTCTTGATAGACCAAATAGAGCCTTCAAGATTTTGTCAAAGTAGGGTTCTTCACACAATTTTTTCACCAATTCTTCATTCAATCTTGCTTAACCTTTTCCATGAGAAAACTTTCAATATATAGGAGAAGGAGAGATGGTTACATGGATGAGGATGATTCCATCAAATCTGAGAAGTCAGTAAAATGACAACCATACGAATGCCAACTCATTTTCTAGAAGATTCCCTTCTAGAACTCTCAAGACCTCTTCTCCTTTCCAAGCTTAAAAACAGGTTCGCACCCTACGTATGGAGAAAAATGCGAGAAGTTCACACCCTAGGTGTAGGTGGCCTGCGAGAATGAGGGATTCTCGCACCCTAGGCCATAGGCAGCCTGTGAACTCACTTTAAAAATATGTTTTTGGAAGGATACAAGGGCCACTTTTCTCAGGCAAAAAGTCCTTGTTGGGAGCCTGAATACACCATTGTTAATACATCACTAGTGAGTGACCAAAATCACATGTAACAGTCCTCCAAGCCCTCAATGTAACTTTCCTCACCCTCATACCTAAGGAAAACAACTCTACGTGCCCATTTCATTTCAGGCCTATAGCCCTCTATAATGTCGTCTATAAACTCCTCACTAAGATTATTGCCACCCGACTTAAACCCATTCTTCCATTCTTGATCTCTCCAGAACAATCAGGTTATGTCGAGGGAGACAAATTATGGATAGCGTGATCCTGGCTCATGAAGTTATCCATTCACTTCACTGTACTAAAACTGTAGGTATGCTCCTAAAACTAGACCTATATAAATCTTTTGACAAATTGAGTTCGAACTACTTCAGATATTCCCTCCTATCCTTTGTCTTTGACCCAGATTGGGTCTCCTGGGTTGTCAATMTCACCTCCTGAGCTCTGTTCTCCATTCTTATTAATGGCGTCCCCTCGAAACCCTTCTCTACTTCATGAGGCATAAGACAAGGGGACCCRCGCTCACATTTTCTCTTTATCCTATTGGYAGAAGGAATAAGTCACACCCTTAAAGAAGCCATCATGGAACACWCTCTCTCTAGCCTCACACCCCATGGAATTTATCCCCCCATCTCACACAGTCAATTCGTAGATGACATACTTCTTATGGGTTTTTCCATAGCTAGAGAAGGCCAATGCTTCAGAKMCATCATTGACCTCTTTTGTGAGGCTTCGAGAATGGAGGTGAATCTACACAAATCCCAAGTGTTTGTATTTAACACTCCTATGGAAATCCAGTGTCACCTCACGCACCTCTTAGGCTTTACCCACAACATCCTTCCCTCTGTTTACCTAGGAATCCTCCTCATCGACAACCCACTCATAAATTCTTCTTGGGACTCCTTACTATCCAGCTTAAAAAAGAGACTCTCTCTCTAGACCTTTCATTCCCTCAATTTTCCTGGTCACCTCATCCTACTCAAATTCATCATGCAAGATCTCCCAGTTTACATCTTCTCATCCTTGGCAGCCCCAAATTTCATTCTTAACACTTTGAGAATGCTTCAAAGAAGATTTTTGTGGAACGGTAATAAAGAGGGGCGTAAAATGTCCCTGGTAAGTTGGAAAAAAGTCTGCACTCCGAAAAAGGATGGAGGACCCGACCTTCGAGACCCAGCTATCCTCAACAAGGTCCTGAGTGCTAAAATCTGGTGGAGGTGGCTAAAGTGACCACAAGACTTGTGGGCGCAATTATGGAGGAATAAATATACCCCCACTTGGTTTGAAATAGATCTCATCAGGTGGACTGGTCAAAGTCCGAGGTCGTTGATCTGGAATGCTGCCAGGAACAACCGCAGACTCATCACCGACCACTCGTTCTGGGAGCTTCAAAGTGACTCCTCAAATAACTTTTGGAGTGACTCATGGAAACAACTCCCACCCCTAAACATTGATTTGACTCTCAAAAACCTCATCCCCCTTACAACTACTTCTGGACTTCACAAAGTGATAGATTATTGGAAGCCTTTTGATCCAGGGGAAATATGGCACACCTGGAAAAATTCACATGAGCACTTGGACATTTCCCCATAGCTCAACCTACATCCCTTGCTGGAACATATAGATGCAAGGAAAATCTCTAGTCAACGAGTCAAGGACATAATCACATGGGGCCACTCCACCATAAGAGCCTTCAACATTTCAGAAGTCTACTACATAAAATCGGGACATAAAGCCTTACCTCGAGAGGAAGTTTTGGGGGAAATTTGGGATATGAAAACTTGGCCAAAAATCAACACCTTTCTTTGGTTAATGGAACACAACAACATCCTCACCTAGGATAATCTTCGGAAAAGAGGCATCATTGGTCCTTCCTGGTGTCATCTATGTCGCCAAGAGGAAGAAACTCAAAATCACCTTTTAAATCTTTGTCCTTACAGTTCATGCATTTGGGATCATATTTCCAGTATCATGAGAACGTCGGATAGAAACCACACAGGATTAAAGGAAACCATTGAGGGTTGGAGAATATCAACCTATCAGTTACCCATCCTCAATAGAATTTGGCAGTTGCTTCCAGGTTCTATCCTGTGGAACATTTGGAAAGAAAAGAATGGAAGAATCTTCAAATCGATCACCAAGAGCTGGCAGGAGGTGTGGAACAAAATCCAAACCAATTTCAATGAAACCCTCTCACTACAAAAGTGGATAGAGAAGGAGCTCACACCCCCTCCGAATGAACTTCACATCCTCAAGCATGGAAAATCAATTTCAATCCCAGACCTAAATGATCAATAGCAGTTGAAAGACGACACACAAGCCACACTCACTGGGACGCTTTGCCCAAAGACTGGTTTAAACTCAACTTTTATGGATCCTCCAAAGGGAACCAGGGTTCAACAGGCCATGGGGCGACTATCCGGAATGAAAAAGGACAAATAGTCCATATCTTGGCAGGTAATATGGGATAAAATACCAACAATGCTGCAGAAATTTGGAGTCTCCTCTGCGGTCTACAAGCGGTTGTAGAGCTAGAGATTTTTCCTCTCATTATGGAAGGTGACTCACAAGTTGTGATAAATCTCCTCAAGCATTTGATCAATGGGGAGAAACCAAAGAAAATCTCCCCAATATGGAGACTAATGAATGAAATTTGCAGAATAAAATCAACTCTTCAACATCAATGGGTAATCCTCTCGTCTCATGTAAGAAGAACGACCATTCAAGTGGTTGAATGTTTAGCTAATATGGGTGTCGAGTTGAAGGAAGGGGTCTTCTCCTGCTACCCTGATGCCAATCCCACACACCCTGTAGTTATCACATGCAGGAACTTGGCTCACACAAAAGACCAACCCCTGGATGGGGTGCCAACATGATATGATGGATGCAACTCAATTTAGGGCCACATGACAACATGTGGCAATCTAACATCACATCCACCCTCACAACCTCACTGGAATGCAAATGATTTTCCATCACCTTTCCTCCCACACTCGAACCATGTAGCTCACATGATTCAGAACCTACAAGTCTTCATGGCGCTACACGACGAGACCTCCCAGTCACCTCAACTCCAACTGGCTATGTTGTCAACCCCTTTGTCTATTTCGCTGGCTCATTTATCTCGAAGCAACCTCCCTCGGGATCATTCTATTCTTTACTCTGCTCTCCAACTCTGGTGCACCTCCTCCATTCGCGTTTTGGAGCTCTTTTATGCATACCCTCCATTCTGGAGCTTTCTGGTGTGAACCCTCCATTCCTTCATGCCACAACCCAGGGGCAGACCAAGGTGTGGAGCAACCTGGTACCAAGCCCGAGGAAGGAAACCACACCCCTTTGTTCAGTCGTGCAAAGCCTCTAGCCCTCCTTGAGATATTTCCCCTCACTATAAATTGGCTTCTCCCCCTCCGTTGGCCTCCATGGATGTTCACCTGCCTGAAGAAGGTTTTCCCCCTCCTCTCACCCATTTAGTCATCCCCTCTTCTTCTAAACCACCCGTTGATCTAGTTACTAGCCTCTCCCCCCTCTCAAACCCCTATGACTGTAGGGTCGAGTGGTTTGATCTCCTAGGAAATTCACTTGGTTATGCGCCACCTCCCCCCTCTCCCCCATGACGTCCCTCCTTTCCACCACCCCCCCCTCGTCCCTCCCCCGCAGTTTCACATTCCTCCCCTCTCCTAGGCTCCTCTTCCTCATCTCCGCTCTCCCACCGCCATTCTCTTTTTAATAGCAGGGACGATGAGCGAGCTGAGCTAATGACTACTTTGAGCATCATTAAAAAAGATCTGGAGGACATTAAAATGGCCATGCGCGAAGTACAGACTAGGGAAGACGATCGGTGGCACCGAGTGGATATTGTGATGGCGTTTCTGCAAGACCTTCGAAGAGCCACGACGGAAAAAGAGAAAGGAAAAGAACATGCATCACAGGTCTACATTGGGCCACGTCTAGGTCCAGGTTACTAATGCATTCCCATGCTCTTTTTCTCTTACTGTCAATATTTTGGCCCCGTGTGGCATAGTAGAATTCTTGCCTACATACACATGACATCTGGCCTTGCATGGGCACGTAGCTAAGTTAATATCTATGGACTGAACAATGGTGGTTTCCTGAGTGGGCATTGTTACCCCTTTTTTGAACTTGGACCCCTGACAAAGGTGGTTTCCCAACATGGCACCAATTCCAGGTAGTTAGATAACGTTCAGACATCTGTATTTTTGACCAAGAATCAATACACACTCTAATTTACTAAAAAAATAAAAAATTATTATTATTATTATTATTAGGTCATGGCTAAGCCAAACATCAAATTGGTGTAGGAGACCTGTTTGTTTGTGGGACAAGGGATCTCCTTAGTAGGATTAGGTAGGTGTACATACCCTACCCCAATAATAAAAAGATTAAAAATATATAATTATAGTAATATTAAGACTAAGGTTATATAATTATTTAAATATTATAGTATAATTATATAAGTATAGTTAATAATTTTATATAATAATAATAATATAAAGCTTATGGTTATAATTATAGTTATAAATATAATTATATAAAGATATAAATATTAAAGTGATAATATAAAGATTAGAATTATAGATTATATTATTATTCTAATTATATTTATATAATTATAATAATAATAAGACTAGGGCTATATAATTATATAAATATGAAGGAAAAAAAACTCAATTTTTTCTTCCTATTTCAGAGTCCTATTAAAAGACTCCATATTTTAAAATAAAATAACTAACTCTCTTACTTTGACTCATTAATTATCTTACAGCTAAATCGCTTTCAACAACACAGATATTATCTTACAACCAAATCACTTTCAAAAGCACATATCCATAAGCTGTTAAATCTTAGCTATTAAGAGCGCTTAAATTCCAATAATTCCATTGTGAACCCTAAATCTTAGATATTTAGAGCGTTAAACTCCAACAAAAATTCCACAGGGGATTTAATCATTCAACTTGTTATATAACATTCATGTAAACAATGAAATTACAGCTATGCCACTCACATTACACTCACTATTTACATTCACTATTTGCACATAAATTGATCCTCATGCAAATGATTAAAAAATTATGAAAATAAAAAAGAAATACCCTATGTTTCACACAACAACAAAGTTGAGAGATTCCTTCTTCAGGGGCATATTCCATGTCAGCTCTCTTCCTCGAAATTCATCCTTCTTGTTGCCCAACAGTTTCTCCTCATCAATATCCTTCGATCTCAACCCAGTGATCTTCCTCAATTGCTCAGGAAATTCGCTGCAGTGCCCAACAATATGCCTCAACTGCTCCAACAATCTTCTTGCCCAGAGGTTGTTCAACTGCAGCCTTGGAAGTTGCCCCCTTGTTTTCCAGAGTCCGTTGCTTCTCTTAATTCGTTTTCCTCAACGAATTCTTGCCCCCTAACTTAGTGATTTCTGCTCTCTCTTACAATTCTTCCCCATTGATCCCCTCCCTTGCAATGAATATCCCATACTTAGAGCTATTTCTGATTCCATCACTTAGCGAGATGTCCCAGGAATCATCAAGATCGCACTGCCATGCCGTCACACCTAGCTATATTTTTGTGGATTTGTCATCTCTTTGTTTGTGTTATTTCCCTTTTCCACAATGGGTCCAAACAAAATTATAAATTATATCATATCATATTCCATCCATTCCATTCGGGCCACCAGGAGAAGCCACCAAATTTGTTGTCGCTTATGTGTGTTATTATTTCGAGGTTTGGCTTCCCCTGATGGAACTTGAGACTGAGATGCCTAGAACCTGACATGCCTAGATTTCAAAGCTTGCACTTTGAACCTGACACACATATAAAGATTGCATGAAGTTCAAAGCTAAAGTCCACACAGATGGAGTTCAAAGTTAAAGAATGCACAAAGTTTAAAGCTAAACTCCGCAGGCCTAAAGTTCAAAGCTAAAGAGGTGGGAAAAACCTAGAGTTGAATGGTAAAGTCCATGAGAAGTTGAAGGTGGGAAAAACAACACGAAGTCAGAGATGGGAACAACTGATAGAGCACAAAATACTTTTTACATTTGGATAAAGGTGGTTTGGGAAAACCTGTCAACTAGTTAACAGGTTTTCTTAAAAACTTATCCCTAAGATATGCCTTCGACATAATTAACGAAATAAGATTGTTCCTTAAAAGATATATTAATGGATTTATTTTATTTTAGTTAATGTTAAGTTTTATTTATAACAATATATTAAAATATTATTCACTTTTAAACATTAATACTGTATGATTGAAATTATATGTGGGGTAAACTCATGAAGGTGGGTTACAATTTTGTGAGAATCGGGTCTCCAAAATTTATAGCAACATTTTTTTGGCCGAACTCTTGGTTCTTTTGTCTGAAAGACATGTTTTTTCGGTTGAATGATTAGACGTCAAATTGAGCGAAACCCTGATGATGCCCTTGACAGTCGTGTAGAAGATTTGTCAGACATATTTTTTTCGTTTGGTGTACACTTTTCGGCCGAAAGAGTTTTTGGTTGAAAAACAATTTCGGCCAAAAATTTAGTTCGGGCGAAATATTATTTCGTCCAAACAATTTTTTATATAACCCCTATATCTGGACCATTTCAACATTTTCCAAACTATTTAGTCATGTTTTTGGTGGTTTTTGTTGTTGGTGGCTGGTGGTTCTTATTGTTGCAGCTGGTGGCTGTTGCTAGCGTTGGTTGGTGGTTGTTGGTGGGTGGTAGATGTTTTTTTTGCTGGTGGTGGTTGTTACTATTGTTGGTGGCGTTGGTTGGCGAGGGCTCCATCTACAAGTAACTCTAATATTTTCTCTGTTTTTAATGTAATTATTTTTTTGTTTAAATTATAGTTTTTAATATGGTCAATCGACCAAATTCGACCTGTCCATGTACATGGACAGGGCCAAATGCAGGCATGTCCATGTACGTGGACATAGCCAAATTTTTCATGTCCATGTACATGGACATGGATGAATTCGACCCTGTCCATGTACATGGACATGGATGAATTCATCCCTGTCCATGTACATGGACATCGGGCCGAATGCCGGCATGTCCATGTACATGGACAGGGATGAATTCGGCCCTATCCATGTACATGGAAAACGATCCTATTAATATTGTCTACTGTCAACTCAACTAGCTAAATACATAATAGTGAGTGTTTCGATTATTTGTGCTATTGTTTTGAAATTGTTTTTGTAGTGGTAATAATTTTATAGATAGTTTTATACAATTGTACATCTAAGAGGTATGAAGGAGTATTACAAAGAAAAGAAATACAAACCATATTTACAAAAATGGTTATTAATTAATTTAATGAGTTAAAATCATTGATATTTGATTTTGGTATACAAAGAACTAGGATATGTGTATTGTGATATTTTTAGAGCTTGTCCATGTACATGGACAGGGATGAATTCGACCATTCGACCCTGTCCATGTACATGGACATGGATTTCATCACCTAGTGTCTTTCCATTAGAACTATTTATCACAACTTCACTCATTCCCTGAAGTGGACTTCACTTCCCACTAGCAATGATTGTTAGGAAGTCACTTTGACAATTCTGATTCTGATTTCTCATTGTGGATTTAATGACCAATTAGCTAAGAAACACATATTATAATTTGTTCTTTTCTATTATCGTGAGAGAGGTTATCATATTTAGGATAACAAGTCTTTCCTTCCTAGGGATTTTTTATTTTATTTTCTATATTTACTTTCGTTATACACCACATATTGCACCCACGCACTATATTTTGTTATTTCACTTTCGCAGCCCTGTGCATGTACATGGATAGGCCATGCTTAAAATGAAGTGACATTCAATCCTGTCATAATCTTTGTCAAAATTAATCTTGAGGAAGAGAACTATCATTTAGTAATGATATTGTCCAAGATGAATTGAACCTAAATCAAACTTGTTTGTTTATATATTATAATTATTTTAGGAAATAACTTTGATTCTATTGGTTAGAGCATTAGCTTGAACCTTATTTTCTACATTGATAGCGTGATTGGTCTCCATCCACCACCTATCATGGCCTACTTTCCCCCCTCTCAAAATAGCTTGTTTAAAATTACATCGCCTACTCACCCACACTGTTCACACTTACAAATTATTTTCACATTTTAGTAATTTGGCTTCAGTCTTAGGACATACTTTTATAAAACTAACAACAAATGTTAAAATTTCAATTCATGAAAAGAAAATCTGAACTCAATGATTTAACCTACAACTGAAACTTAAAATCTTATTAAATAACAATAAGGCCTTCATATTTTCTAAAAATAAAACCATAGAAATATAGATCAGGAGTAGAGACACATCATATCTGAATTTAATATCAATCCAAGTCATGCACTGTAGAATTGAAAAATACTAATTTTGAAAATAAAAACCAGCTAACTTGAAATCTGTAATAATGATCACATAATTTCGCATTAACCTCAAAAGAATGTTTACGATGATACAAAACAACAGAGAAAAAATATTAGAAGGTAGGTTCTCTAAATGGGTGTGTTTTCTCAAGTCAACTCGTCCACGTGTTCATCTCAAGAAACCAATTGGTAGAGGAAGACAAGAAACAAATAAAGAAGATAACAAAATACACTCTTAACTCTCCTAACTAACACACTAGCTCTATTAGAAAGGTTGCCCCAGATGAGTGTCTCACTGAAGTTTCATTAACATGCATCAAGTGAATGGGAGTAAGTTTTAATTTCCCTCTTTAGATAAGGCACACTTGTGAAAGAGTGAGGCACACTAGTGGAGTGGATTTCCCCCCTAATTAATTCCTCAAATTCATTATTAAATTCCATTAACTCATTAATGACTAATCACTAGTCAAACAATGAGCTGCATTCTAAAAATAGATCTGCTAAACATAGATAGTCTAAAACCAGAGAATCCCCAAAAATATGAAAATGAAATATTCCATCAACGGTATAAACATAGATGCTCCTAAAAATTTGAAAACCCTAATGTTTAGTAGATGAAGGAAACAATCGATGGAACAAGCTCATATCAATGAAAACTAACAATCCCTCTCTATGAAGAACATGTTTTCCACCAAACCAAGCTTGTCTCTTAGCATCTCAAACTTGCTCTTTTCTCGAGGCTTCATAAAAATATCAACCACTTGTGATTCTATAGGATTGTAATATAGAATGAATTCTCTCCTCCATAATTTGTCTCTTAAAATATAATTTCGGATCTCAATGTGATTTAATTGATCATGGAAGACTAGATTCTCAGAGAACTTATGTAACAAACCTGACCCCTAAGTAACCTTTCTAGGGATGGAACATCAAAATTATGCTTTCCTTAAACATCTTTAATCCTCTTTCTGAGTTCTCCATCCTCGTCTACTTAATCGTATATTTCCAACTATTGCTTTATGTTGATTAAGGTTGGTTGTCATTGATGTCAACTCTTGAAGAAAGCCCCGTAGAACAAAGGTTGGGTAATGGACCCAAGATTGTTTGATGTAAAGATGACTCATTGTTGTCTTGTCATGGTTGATAATAATTATAAATGGACGAACTCCAAAGTGGTCCCCTTATGGTGAAAGCCCTCATGGGAAGACGCTTTGCAGATTGAGTTATCCTAGAAGTATGGTTAGAGAACCCATGCTTATTTGTGGAATAATGAGATGAAGGTTAGTGAATTTTTCATTTAAACTATCCTATATGGATAGTTCTTGTCATTCCATTTCCAGTGGTATGTGGAATGCCACATAACTCCTCACGGTTAGAGAGTTACGACCATGAGAAGTTGGAGAACCTAGGTTTGGGTAATGGACCCAAGTTTGTTTGATGGATAATGGTATGATGTTTGATATATTTGTAGGTAATACTATTCTATATGGATGGTACATGTCATTCCATTTCTGGTGGTATGTGGAATGTCACATAACTCCTCACGGTTTGAGAGTTATGGCCTTACGCAGTTGGAGGACCCTCTTATGTCATCTAGAAGCCCCAAAAGGTCAAAGTATTGAAAGTGATTTAAGATATTTTATATGGATAGCTCCTTTGTCATTCCATTTCCAAAGCAGTATGTGGAATGCCAATCCCTGGTTAGAGAGTTACCACCTTGCTAGAGAAGTTGAGAACCTAGGGTTTGGGTAATGGACCCAAGTTTGTCGGATGGATAATGGTATGATGTTTGATATATTTTGTGTAGGTAATACTATTCATAAGGGATGGTATGGCTGTCATTCCACTGGTGGTATGTGGAATGTCACATAACTCCTCACTAGCTTGAGAGAGTTAAGTGGCCCTTACGCATTGGAGGACCCTCCATGTCATCTAGAAGCCCCAAAAGGTCAAAAGTAATCAAAGTGGGATTTAAGATATTTCAAGGTACAATAAAGTGAATTGATGAAAGGTACCTATAATTCAAATGAATACAAAGTACTGGAACATTAAATAATAAATTTAATGAGAAATTAGAAGGGTTAACCCTAAAATAAGGAAAGTGGGTAAAGTGACCTAGAAGATATTTTAAGGAAGCGTTTTGAGAGTGGCAAATAAGAGGTTTTGCCTCTCCTCATTTAAGACACACTTGATCATATTGAATACCTATAGGTGTCCTAAGGTAACCAAAGGGATATATGTCGGATTTATGGGTGAAGGGGAAGAAAAGAAGGCCGTAATTCAAGGGAAGATGTTCCTTTAATGATGGTGCTTTCTAAGTTTTAGATTGAATCAACAAATATTATGTGTGGGCATGGCGTAAAATGTCTCGATGGGTGTCTCTATATGCACTAAAAACACACTAAAACCCCACAAATTCATTGTCAACCCTAGGTAACTAAATCCAGCTTGTAGTAAAATATACGCCAAAAGGTGAAGCTAGGGGAGGTAGTATATTCTAACCAAGGAAGTGGCTATCTAAGGGTCAATTCCATTCAAGAAAAATCTATCTAATGATCAAACTCTACTAAGAAACTCAAATTGTGTACCCTAAGCAACCTTTGAACTAAGGATCGATGGATAGTTCCTAAGGAAAGCAAGTGAAAACTCTATGTAAAGAAAAACTAGTTCATAACAATAAGAAAAAGTAACTATTAAGCATAACTATAAGAAAAAGAAAACTACTTAACCCTACTTACCCAAATTCAATAAGCAACTATCCTGTAAAAACAAGTAAATAAACAAGCAACTACACTATCAAAGCAAGAATGGACAAGCAAGCAAGTAACCTATTAAAAGCAAGTAAACAAGTAAGAAAAGACAATCCAGCTAACCTATTAAAGCAAGCAAACAACTAACTACCTAAGATAACTTCTGCCCCAAGTAATCTAGTTAAAAATTCCCTACTGAACAACCATTCTAACCTAAGAGGCAAGTGAACCATAACTAATTCAAACTTCAAAACCATTTCTAATTCATAAAAGGAAATCTATCAACGAAGTAACCAATAACTAACCTCTAATCTATGATAAGAAAAACTTCTCTTTAATCTATCAAATCAAGAGAGACTATCTACCCCACAACAACAACAACAATAAACCATTCATGAAAGAAAAGAAACTATATCTCCATCTATGAAAGAGGGAAAACTATTTCTTTTAACCCATGACAACTCAAATATAGTGTTGGTGGTTGTGTGAATGTCTCCCAAGGGATGATATCTCATAATTTGACAAACAAAGGATAATTCAAGTGGTATAAGCTCAATCGATCTCAATGGCAAAAGGAAAGGTATGGATTAAACAATCCAATAATATTTTAGCCATTACTAAACAATCGTCAATTACCCTGCCTATTCATTTATTAACCATCAATAATACAATGAGATTATAATTGTACTTCTATACTATGTAAGAAAAAATTCATACTTGAACTCAACCATTAACTAAGAATTGTAATTGCAATCTAATTCAAGGAAAGAAGAAATTACATAAAGCGAAACTATGCTATATCTATCTTAACAATTCAAAGTGTAATAAGGAAAATGCTTAAGAACATAAATTAAAACATGACATTAAAATGTAAACTACCAAATACATTAACCAACAACTAGTTAATAAATATCTACATAAAAATGAAATAAGTAATCTATAATTAAAAAATCGAAATTAATCCATCCATCCATTGAACCTTTTGTTAAAGAAAACTCAAATTAAAACTCGGTTCTACTGCTTTAAAACTATGTTTTAAATTTTAATTCTAAAATCATAAATAAACATAATCTATTACCTTAATTGCACATGGGGCTAGTCTATGAATTTGCAATTTTTTTCATAACTACAAGATCAATGCATGCTAACAAAATCCATCATTCTAACCTCCAAAAGAGAGTTAAACAAATTAAACTACAACAACAAATTAATTAACAAAAATAATAATGCATCTACAGGAAAAATGAGACAACTAAACTATGAAATGCATAAACAACTTAAATAACAATTACCAGACTGTTGGTGAGCCCCCCAACAAGTCATGATCACTCCCTAAAATCACACCATCGAACCTGTAACAATCTGTTTTCACCATGAAAACTCAAAAACACGGTTTTTATATAATCTGCAATGAAATGGCAAAACAGAGTAAAATTATGTTTTTCTCTATCACATTAATATTTCGAGTGCTTAACTTCTATCCTAATTCACTACTTGCAGTATTTATAATATTTCTGAATGGTGCACCAAGTGGTCAACCATGTGAGGGGAATGGAACCAATTTCTAAAATCGGAAAATTATATAAATGGTGCCCTAACTACCGAAAATAGAGCGAGCTAATAATCACCCTCGGCTTTTAACAACAAGTTAAACCGAAGTTGTCGAGGGTTCAGTAGTCGGAGGGGGGAAAGCACGGTAAAACCTATATGCCCTAATTTTCCTAACCACCTGGGTCAAGCAGAAAGGATTTGATTCAGACTAGGGTCCTTCTCAAGCTACCAACAAAAAGTACTATGTAGTCTAGAGCTACTGGCATTTTCATCTCCCTCGAAGAGAAGAAGTCTCACTCAAAGCACCAGCATTGTGATAGGGAAGGGTAGGAATAATACTAAAGAGGATCCATAGATCACTTGAAACTCATTCCCATTCTTGCGTAAAGGACAACATTAGATTTGAAACATCTAACCGCAAGAATTGAAACCTACTTACGCTATGAACAACGATTAAAACATAGAACCATCAAACATAACTCATAACCATAAAGGAACACGCAATGGCAAGTAAACATCCAAAGACACATCATATTTCTTCAAAATTTGGTTCTCTCTTTCATCATATTACCCTCATAGATATTTTGCATTACACTAAAATTACATAGAAATTTTCAAAGTAATAAACTCTTGGTTCTAGGCCTCAACCATAGAGTTCTAATTCCTCAACTGATAGGTCTCATTCATTATATACTCTACTTTTATCTTCTTGACTTACAACAAGTAATAGCAACTAATCCCAAAACCTCGCTTTAATCATAGACATGACTCCAACCTTAACTCTAATTAACTCAAGAATGATGAACCAACGAATCAATGAACAAACAACAACACCAACCCTTTTAAAATTATATCTGCTAGTCCTATATATAGCTTTGTTCTCCTCCCATTTGCTTCTCGCTTTGTCTCCATGTCTATTTTCACTGGTGTTGCAGCACTAGCTTCCTCGCGAACTTCTTTATGTTATATCTCTTCCTTCCACCACATGAAGTTTGCACCTAATTCCATGCTTATAAAGTCCTGTGCAATTCTTTCCTCAAAACAAAGGGCCCAATGTGCTCGACCATAACTTCCTTGACTCGGCCCAGTCAAGCACTTGGTTCCTCTTCACATCTCTGTTGGAGCAACTGCTTCCCATCCCATTTTCCTCTCTTTGAGCCTTCTATTTGGTGTAATTTTCCCCGCCTCTCAAACGAAGGGACCACTGGAACCGCATCTAATGCTCATGGATTACTCCATGAAAGCTTTCAACTTTGTCCCGCCATTTCCTGGTGAGGAGTGATGCTTCTGCAACAAACTATTGGGTTGCCTCTGTACTACACCTCTTTGGCTTGGATGTGACCAATGATTTCCACTCAGAATCTGTTGTTGTGTCGAATTGATGCATTTTCATGTAAGTTGTTTGGATTACAAGTCGAAAGTCGCACAACTTCTTCTTGGCTACAGACCGTATTTCCAAGGAGGAATTTAGTTCATCAATGGCCTCATTGATTTAATATCGAACTTCGTCGCCTATGGGTTCCTCGCTCAGCACCTGGATCATTGTGTGCATGTCCTCCAAGACTTGGTTTCATCGATCTATGATGCCCATCCAATCACCACTTCTGAAGATTCTAGTGCAAATAACTTTCGCCATGTAGTGTCACGTATCATACTCATAAGTAGTATTATCTTCTGCATTTGTTCTTGCAGCTGCTGAGGCTGTTGTTATGCTTCTTGCTAGAATTGTTGTATATTTTCTTGTATCTGATCCATGCCTATATAGATCTTTGTCCATGCCTCTTGTAACAACATGATCTGTTGCTGCTCTGGTTCTCTTATTTCTATCTTCGTAAGCAACCTCCAATCTCCTCGCTGTGGATTCTCAGCAAGTTTTTCCCTCACTTTTTCCAATTTGCACTGGGATAAGAGTCTATCATGTTTTTCCTTCTGCTCTAAGGTTTATGTAAAATAATTGTTCTTTTCCCCGGCGTAGCTCGACTGGCTCTCAGATCCCCGAGCCTTTGCTCTAGTTGGTTTGTGGGGGCTCTGATTAGTCCAAACAAATGTGACGCTGGCTACTATACCAAGTTTGTAGATGATGGAACTGCATCAGTGGGTACTCGCCACTATAGTGGGATTCCACTGCCTGTTGAATGGTCAGAAATGCAGTTTCTACCCTCATCCTTGGTACAGGAAAGTGTGTGATTCTCAACCTAACCTCTGCTAGAAAAATAGTCATAACCTTTGTTCTAGCTATGCAAAGTCAGACCAATCTTAATACATTGTTGGGGGTTCTGGAGAACTTGTGCCATTTTCGCTTTCATGGTGGTCAGATTCATCTAATACTGTTGATTCTGGCTCATTGTGTGCATCTTGTATTTCCATATCTTCTAATGCTTCTGCATCATGCATCGTTATTTATGGGACATATCCTTGCCCCAGTGCGAAAATTTTGCGAAGTTGCGTTCCGGTTCCATCTCTACTGTGGCTCTTCTTCCAGGCCTTCAAGACGGTTACGTTCCCCTGCGTTCTGTAGCCTTGAACATCCTCCGGTGATCGCTCTACCCGCAGCTTTGGGGTCGAGGGTCAAGAATTCCGCTAACCTGGCTTGTGGGGATTCTCTCGGGTTGTCTGGGCTTCCATCGCCTTTGTATCCGGTTGTAGAGTCAGACCGTGATCTAAGGTTGTGGTCCATGTGAATCGGCGACATGAGGAGATTTGCAATTGGAGTGGTGGGGGTTGCTTAATGATGAGTGTAGCCATAATTGTTTCAGGGTCCGGGTCATATTGAATGTCAATGATAATGGTGGCTTTGGTCATGGCGCGGGTCTGGGGAGTGGCATATGCAAGGTTTTGTGGGTTCATGGGTTTTTTTTTTGGTGAGATGCTTGTTCTCTACTTCCTCTTCACCTTACTATTAGTTCTGGTACAAGTACAACACCTACTTCATCCGGTTATTGACCTCACAGCACCTAGCAAAGATTAACATTGTAAGGGAAAATGTCCGGGCACTTATATTTTCCCTCTAATCTAAATGGGCAAAGCATTTCTTCTTCCTCCTCCTCAATCAAGCTTGTGTCGGAGATTCCGCTTCTTCGCTCGCAGGGTTTGAGCTCCTCTCATTCCTCCCCGGCCTCTTGTATTTTTTCTTATGTTCTAAGGAAAAATGTAATGCATTCTCGATTACCGGCCTCGCTTGACTCTTTGGCCATGACATGACTTTATCTAAAGGCTTCCTATCTAAATGGAATGGTATCATCCGGGTAGAAATGTTTCCTCACCGGCATGCCTCGCCAAAACTAATGTGGTTGTGCCGCCCATGTTGAATGCAATATTCCCTCGTTATTATTGGAATATCCCGGGTGGACGCATGACCGTAAGGTGTCTACTGGGTAGAATTAATTATACCATTTGGAAAAGGACGCATTGTTGAGTGATGTGTTCTCTAGCTCCGGTCTCACTGGATCATGGCTCCGGCAGCCATCTTCACGCACACCCCATATCATCTATTGTTGGTTTTCTACTCCATGTGCGACTTCCATTTGAGCATTAAGGAATGCCACAAGTATCCATAGGTAAAGGTGACTCCTTTCTCCGCGGTCTCTGGCCGGGTAGAAGCTACCAGTAGTTCCTCCAACATGTAACTACAACAATTGAACATCACCCTCGGTGTATAAGTCGACGACTGATAGTGCATCTAAAGTTCATTCTCTTTATACAAGACCGCAGACAACCTTGTTGGCTAAGTGACGTAGTAGCCAGCCTTGTGGACTGCTTTTAGGTAGTATTGTTCAATGACCATCGTATACCCTCCTCTCTCTTTGTGTTAAACTTCGCATACAAGATGATCTCAGCTTTCTTCTCTTCCCAGGCGTTTTGTTCTGGGTCCTGGAATCCCTTCGACACATCATCTCCTTCAGAGGATAGTCCAGTAAATTGTTTGATGTCATGTGCATGGATTGGATAGCGCTTATCCAACCATAGACTTCTGTCGTTCACTCTGCTTATCAGAAATTTCGTGCAACGTACAATCTTACCTGTGGTACCAAAGACTGGTTAGTCTCTAGGGTTTATGATGGTGGAGTTAAATAGGTCAATGAACTCCTTTTTTGATATAGTGTAGCTATCTCTGGGTTCCATCCGGGAGCTAACTCCTAAAGATATCCGGGTGTATCTCGGAATAAGGATAAACTGCGGAGGTCGTATCGTAGTAGCTTGATTACGCTCTATATTCCTTCAGATCAATTTATAATCTTGACCCGGGTCATAAAGTCTAATATGAAACGCTTCTTTAAATAAGTATGGTGTTCGAATTGTGGATCTTGTGCATTAGCTTTATGTGGTCAGTAAGAACTAGGGCTGCTTTTACGTAAATTTCGGTAATGGTCCTAACCCTGGTTTCGACATGGTTGAGTTCGGAATGTTCATGCTCGCTTTAGAAAACACACTTTCTCGATCGAGTTCGAAGATTCTTAAGTGTCCGGCTTAATGGTAAGCTCTTTAGCAATAGCTATTCCCTACCGCGACCGTGATGTATTTAATAAGGTGCGGATCAACCGTGGATGGTTTTAATAAAGGTAAACCATTGTAAGGGATCTTGGTATTTACTCGCTTATGTGAAATCGTGGACGGGTCAATTGAGACCACTTTGTTTCCGGCGTCCTGGCAAACTCTTCACAGTATCTTAGCATAATGTATACGAATAGCATAAATTGGGGTGGCATTGTAATGCAGCAATAGAAGGGGTATCAATCGGGTTTGTGCGCCATAACAGTAGGGATCGGATTGGGGAGTCACGGCCCCTCCACCACAAAGGTTGTCCCCTCTGACGCCTTTGTAGTAGGTTAGGTAGCCGGAAAGTAGGGACCAAACTGGTATATCAGGAGCTTCCCCATCCACTGCCACCTCAATGGGGGGATCTTTCAATTTAGGGTGGATAAATCCAAGGGAGACGCCCCTCAGTAATCAAAATAAAAGGAAAAGATCATTAGGTTAAGGGCTCCTCAAAGCATAGGTTAAGTAGGTTTTCCTCTCACATACATCGCCAAGAAGGATAGTCAAAAAGAAGGTATTCCACCGAATAGGCATCGTGGTCAAGGTATGACAAGACAATGATAAAACTAAAATGAGTGGTTAGTGCTTCCAATGTCAATGACTATCAATAATAAATACACATGAGCATGAATAAAAGTAATTAGCTCGACGGTTAAATGGATTGCACAAAACTATGGCTTTTAAATATTACTTTCAGCAAACATAAAAATGATAAAGCATCTAACGCTCAATATCAATCCTTGAATTATCACAATGCATTAAATACTCATAAATCGCCTACATATAATGCTGGCAAGTACACTATACTCACTTCAAAGGTGACGTACTCTATTTTAGTTTTAGTTCTGCTAGACTATGAGATGGACGCTTTGCTAATTAGGCTAAATGAAAACCAATACTTCAAAGTCTATTGCTAGATGATGTCCAACGCTTATGCCAAAACAAGAGTTCAAAGAGCATCATCATAGAGTTAGTGGTTAGTTGTATTTCAAAACTTGAAGCTCTTGAAAGATTATGAATAATGTATATTCAACGCTACTCTTCAAAACTTGGAAGTTTGAAAGATTGTTTTAACACAAAAAGGCTCAACGTTGCATTCTTAGACTAGTGCCCTAGGGTAAATGGAGTCAAGGAGTAAGGCTAAAGGCTTGGAAGGATCTAAATTTAAGGATGAGAAGGTTAGGCTTTCTAGTGCTGCAATGGCAGGGCCACAAAGTCAAAACCCTAAGGGGAGGTGGCTCATTCCGGTGTAGTTTAATCTAGGCCTCATGCTCCTCCCTCTTTCCTTAAAACTCTTTGGCAAAAACGGCTAGGTTCAAAACATAAATCTAGGGTTGAAAAGTGTTGTACGGCCAAGGCTTTTCAAACCCTAAGAGTCAAACCCTAGGTGTAAAGTCAATTAGGCCTAGGACATCTTCTTTCTTCAATTTATGTTTCAAATATAACTCAGAAAAAGAAGAATTAGTGTAGCAATGGCTAGGCTATATTCTTCTTAATCAAATGGCTAAACAAGTTTTTATCATGGGGACATGAAGCAAGGACCTACTTGTGTGCTTACTCCCTAGGGTTTCAATGATTAAGAAAAATAGCAACAATGTAATCATAAAAGGAAGATATTTAACCTACAACCATTCAATCAAGAAGTTTTGCATGAAAAATATACTTACAAATCAATGAAGAGCTAATCAAACCCTAGTTGTAACACCTT
>SNQJ01S0043459.1:89436-107255 GCA_010110895.2 Picea sitchensis | reverse complement strand
TAGGTGGTTTTCGGCACATGGTTTTTGGCGATGGTTTTCTATTTCCGGTTAAGGAATTAGGGTTTTGGACTAATCCAGGTCATTGGGTTAGGGTTTTGGATGTCGCTGGCTCCTATATGTATATTGTATTGTAAACAATGTAACACAATTGTATGAATATAATATATGCTGGTTTTCCCAGTTTGGGTTTCCAGGTGAAAAATCTCTGTGTAATGTTTGTATTTGCCATTGTATCTTTTCTGTTCTTTTCTGAATATGAGTTTGCAGTAGATATTGTACAAGGTTAGAATTTACATTCTCCTCAACATAATCACTCCACTAGGTTTCACTAATATTGGGGCAATGCTCTTTGCATTTGTTTATTGTTCTATTATTTGTTCCAGTGACGACATCCCCTTCCTATTATGTGTTTCTCTCGCTGAGTAAATTATGTCCTTGCTAGGGATCTATCTATCTATTGATTTTCAATCATAAAAGCATCCCCATTCAAGAAGTGTGTAATGAAGGGTGTGTGGTGATGGTTGTCATTGCATGGTGGCCCCATTCAAGCATTGTGTGGTTTACCTCCCAGTGATGTGTCACCACTCACCATTAGTTCTAAAGCCAGCGTCCCTATCGGTTCATCATAGTTCCACAATTACCTAGCTCTAGGGTCTATCTATGGTTCGTGGTTCTATCTGTGGGTTCGTCCATTCCTACCATTTGTCAATTGTTCCACCCGTTGGTCAATTATCCCCGCTAGGGTAGTAAGTGTTTTAATTCAATTGTCAAAGCATCTTCGTCATAGGTAGGTGCATCCCCTGCCCGCTATTGGTTCCAGTGCCAACATCCCTACCATGCCAGTTCTTTCTTTCTTAGTTCCAGCGCTAGCATGCCTGCCCTGCCATTTTTTTTGCAGTGCTAGTGTCTGTCCTTGTTAGTTCATTATCATATAAAATCAATAAGTTTCAGTATTTAGATGGGTAAGGTCAACAAAGAAGTAGCAAGCAGTGTGGTACACCCGTTCAAGCAGTGTGTTGGTCTGTTCATTCAAGCAGTGTGTTGGGATGGTGGTTTAGTGTGGCCCTAATGTTGTTTCTTTCTTTATTTCCTCGCTCGATGGGAACATCTACCCTTGCATAAGGGTTGGTCCCATCATGCATAGAAAGGGTCTCTTGTGACTAAGCAACTTATTGAATCCCTTCAAAATAATAGTTGGTTGGTGTTGGGCACGTGGTTTGAATTGGTAGAGCTAGCGAGGAAAAGGGACTGTTCTTAAGGAACACCAATAGGGAATTTTTCTTAGATAAATGTATGAGGGTAATTAATGGTCAACCTAAGGTGTGTTTCTTTCCTACTACTTTTTATAAATGTGATGAACTGCAATGATTTTTTTGACTAGAATTACAGAGTGAATTCTCTAAGCAGCTCTGATTATGATAAATGTTTATAATTGCCCAACCACTATTGGGAGGAAAAATTAGGTTATTCCTTAATGGGTGACTAAACTGCACTTCAGGACCCGGGGGATGAAGGGAAGGAAGATAAGAAAATAAATCCATGTCTTTATGTCGAAGGTCTTGAAAACGATGGGGACATTGATTGTCTTAGGTAAAAACAAATTTCTACAACATTCAAAAATGGCCATAGAATTTGTATTTCAATCCATCAATGGTTCCCAACCCGTGATTAGGTTTCAAATGGTGTGTAAGTGCATGGAAATGGTGATATAATCCATTTTTCACTAACCCGCCTAAGCCTCCAACTGCCCCACCTTATTAGACCCTTTGGAGAATGAAACTCTTTCTGATCTGGGAAGGAAATAAAGTTGACTTCCTAACTATAGAAGTCAGGTGAGGCATACTATAGACATACCTTGTGGATGGATGGTATGACTAGATTGAATTGTTGGGATTGCTAAGAAAAATTGGGGGGATGGAAAGAATTATGGATTGCCTGAATTGATGGACACACTTTGAAATTGGTCCTAGCCACATGTGGGTGAAATTTGTAGAGCTAGCAGGTGGGAGACATATTGAAATCAAATGGTATAGCTGGTTAGAATTTTTTTTTAATAAGGTGGACTCACTAGTCTTGTTGCTATTGTTGGGGTGATTGGGGGGACTACACTTACCTGCCTACCTTCTTAGTGCTCCTTTTACTCCCGTGGAAAACTTTTTTTCTCATTTTCACTCGGTATCCCAACCAGGAATATGCCTACATACTAGCCAGACATATCGGGCTAGGAACTACTTCCATGCCTCTATTCAAAATCATATTACTTTTGATTTCATAGATGTATAGGAAAACAATAAATTAGTAAATCCTAGTGAAATAATCCTAACACTTTGTATTCCATGTTAATTCTTGGCTATGATTTACCACAAAAATGTTTGATTTGTAGAAACCTCAAAGGTTAAAAGTGTTGTATGAATTTGAATATGATAACTTTGAAAAGGCATAAAAAATAGAACAATCTCGCATCACGAGTGAAGCTAAATATACCTCATGAAATAAGACTTACTGACAATAAACTATAGAAATTGCTTGGATCACAAGAAATGTATATTAATTTACCTAATAATCATGTCCAAGGGTAGGGGAAATTTAAAGCACAAAGGAGAATTTTAATGTCAAAGCACATAGGAAATTAAAAAAGAACATATTTAGATTGATGCAAATAGCACAAAGACATAAATATTGTAGAATCAACATTGTAAGCAAATGGAATTGTTAATGAGGTGTTAGTTCACTTTAGGAGGTTGACATCTTATTACATTGTTCATGTGGCTTTGGGGTAATTCATTGAAGATGTGTTGAATTTTTTGCAACGAAGTGTGAAGATTTGATGAAATCAAATTCTAAGTCGAGAGCTAATGCTTGGTCTCTCGACTAGAGTTAAATTCAATACCAACTCTCAATTGAAAAAAACTCTCAATACAAAGTTTAAGACCTAAAATATTTAATTTGAGAGTAAAAAATACATCAACTCTCAAGAGTTGGTTTTCATGTTCTTCATTGAGAGATATTTAAGTCAACCCAAATTCTCTTGCTTGTTGCATGTTTTTTATGAGGTGTCAACTTCCATAGGTAAGAACCCTTGCAAATTTTGAAAAAAAAATTGTAGACCTTCAACTATTAAATTCCTAGATGAATCTACTTTCGATATATATAATATTTTCAAATTTTTATTGTGATTATTTATTTCTAGTTATTTTTTAAAACCTCCCTATATGGGCTATCTCAATTGTCTTTGTGTTGTTGTACCTAGAGGGAGGCAACCCTGCCACCTGGCAGCGTCTGCGTCCAGAGGGGCGCATGCAGGGCTCCTCCTCTTTCCGCCAAGGCTAGACTATAGTTTGTATTAAAAACCTGGAGCATGAGAAAGATAGGATGAAGCTAGTAAATGGTACTGCTGAAGAGACGAGAATTAACTTAAATCCCACTCCAGTTGTAATGACAATTACTCTGCATCATAGGTCAAGCCACCCAAAAATGAAATAATCACAAGTAGATGAAATAATTCTTAATGTACTTATGATGTAACACCCCTGTTTCCCCCACCTTGTAAATATAACTATATTGGCCAAGAGACTATAGAAAACTCAATATGTATGAATGTTTGATTTGATGGACCTTTATATAAAAGGTCAATGAATGTAAATTTTATTATTTACTATAAAGTGGATACGTGTTGCATGACTAGTGGAAGGGGGATTTGCTAAGAGAGACCACAGATGCTATGAAAGAGATGGTGAAGGGGACCAGAAATGGTTTTGTTAACCTTCACCAGACCAGTACCTCACCGGATTTAATAACTCGGGATCAAAACAACCATCTGACACAAGAATGAATTACAGTCAAGTTGGTAGGTGGGAAGACCTCCTCAAGAGTTAACGAGGGGATGGGGCAAAGCGCCCATATGTAAGGCTTCCAGACCTGACCACGGATTGGGGATTCAAGACACACACAATCTTGTTGAGAAAGGAAAGAAAGGAAATGTGTGGTGGGTAGAGGAAGACTGCGAAGAGTGCATAGGAGAGACTAAGCTAAGGTTCAAGGAAGAACTAGAAAAAGGAGTGTGTTCTAATCGTGGGAGAAGGAGAGTAACATTCATCCCTAACTTTCATTGAGCTGGAAGAAGAGATTGAATCTCAATGCATTGTGGTCTATTTCAGGGGTGGACAGTGGTAAATATGTAAGGAGTGATTGAGCCTATGGTTGGGTGGAAATGGGCACCCCTTCTAGTAGTTTCACCATGCCTTCTGGTTTTGATAAGTGTTTTTATACTTTGTGTATTAAAGTGAAATAATAAATGAATGCATGTATGTATACGTTTAAGATTTTCCTCTATATTGAATGATCGATTGATGTGTATGTATTTATCCCCTTGAGGACTTATGCTTCTGCTTGATTTTCCATAAGCTCTAGTTTAACCCTCGAAGGGTTTTTCCCTAGGGGGTTACCTCCCAATTCTAGAGTCACACTAAGCCTCTTAGCACTTCTATCATCTCGCTAATTCCATGAGATTTCCCCGCCCTATTTCAGAACTTAAATTTCTGCGAGATAGGAAGGTGCTTCCTTCAAACCAGTAGCCCAAGAGACCTTACACTCATGCCCATAGCCTTAATTGAATCTCTTCTAAGAGTAGATATTATAGCCCAAGATTCATCAGAGGATCCATATGAATAGGGTCTAGGAACCCTGCGCTAAGTCCAAAAGGAGCTAGCTCTTGATGGCTTCGGAGCTTCGAGAGCCCGAAGTCCTGGGATGTCAAACTTCATAACTATCAAATTACCAAATATCTGAGTCATGAAAGGTTGTGAGTCATTGATATGGGGATCCTTCAGGTTCTCTCCTAGTCATTGGATCTACTATGTAATCATTTTGGTGTTGATCGCTTCGAGAGAACAAGGATGTTGTAGCGTCAAAACCCACAAATACCGAAGTTGCGAAGTGATGTAGACCATGGATCTAAGGACCCGTTGGGATCCCTCTTGACCATTTGATCGTGGGGACACATGTATTACGTAGAAGAGAATGCGGGGACCCACATGGCAAGTGATGATGTTTCCAAGTGCAAGGACCATGTGGCATGGGAAGGGGACGAGGGTGGCCTGAGGCAAGTGCCACATATATTTACCGAAATGTCTTGAGATGATATATGTCACTTTAGGAGTGGACCAACAATGGGATCCTGGAGTAGAAGTCACGAGCCATAGATCTCAAAATATTACATGGACATCCTTAGACCATTATATCTATGTCATGGTCAGCCTGACATTGACCACTTCGAAAGAATAGGGGCGTTGTAATGCCAAATTCTCTTAATCCTGAATCTGTGAAGTAATGAGGACCATCAATCCTAGGATCCTTCAGGATCCCTCTCAACCATCAATATGTAGGGACTCATGTTAATAGGTACTCTAGTTCGGGGATTAGTTACTTAGGGAATTAGGGTAGTAGTGTATCAATAAAATTCCAAATGTCGAATTCACAAAGTAACGAGAGTTGTAGATCTATGGATTTACATGGCTGTATCTCGACCGCGAGATATGGGAAATGCTAGAAGGTTATTAATATGATGTGTCGTGGCAAGGCGATGTCACCAGAGTGACGTGGACCCACAGGTCAAGTTCCATGTGTCACCTGAATTTGAGTGTATCACATACACTATATTCCTATTGGGACGTGACATGTGTCACCCCTGACCCTTCTGTGTGTCAACCCTTAGTATGTGGCTGCCTAGTCAAAGTAGTTAATGAAATCACTGGAAATTCAGGAGTCTAGGCATTCGGGACTTCGAAGGAGTATGGTAGACAAATAGAAATGCCCGAAGGAAAAATCCATGTGACAGACTTACGAGACTTTAGAAGTTCGGAACTTTGGGTGATCTCGTACTTAGATAGGAAAGGGGCATGAAGCGCCAAAGTGCTAAATTCCTCTACAACTGATACACTAGAAGGAGATTATTACCAGTCTGAAGCTTGAATTTGAGCATGGAGGCAGTGGTTGGATAGTGGTGGATGAGTAGGACGTGATTGGAAGCTTGGAGTTAGGATTTGAGATAGTTAAGGAAAAAAAAATTATGATACCCCACCCCTTAAAAGAGAATTTAGGGGTTGGGTGTGTTACAAATTGGTATCAGAGCCATGGTTGAAACACTTCGTCTGCTTGGGATCATGAACGAGTCACATAGGAACCTTATTTAAATTACTTTTAAGGGTGATACCCTATTTTAAATCTCCCTTAAAGAGTCTGCTTAAACTTTTATTGTAGACAAGAATGAATTTTTCTACTGTGTGTGTATTTAAGAAATATGAACTATGTGTTGTCTATGAATTAATAGATCGTTGGCTAATAGTGAGTGTTTTTCCAGAACTCAAGAATTTAGTGAATCGTGAGAAACAAAAAGTATAAAGGATGGTGACATGCCATGAAGTGGGGGATGGCTCCCACAATAGATATGAAGAATCCAACGAGAGGAGGGCGGTGGAGACCCCTCCGAATCTGGCTAAAACTGTAAGGAGCCTCATGGATGAATTACAGAGTTTCAAGGTTGACAACAAGATATTGATAAAGGAGCAATAAAAACAAATAGAAATTAATGCAGTCTTGCTGCAGAGATTATCCGACATATAGAGGCAGTTGCAACATTGACCTGCAACCTGTCATGTGGACCAACGAAATAAGAAGAGAAGTCAAACCCCACCTGAGATACAACCCCATAAGTGGCCACACTAGGAGGAGTACCTCGAGGAAGGTCCAACCTAGAGGTAGGGGACACTCATCAGGAGAGTCCTCTGAAAAGGAAATTGGCAATTCTGAGGGATCTTCTAGTAGAAAAACTAGCTCACATTCTCAAAGGAAAGGAAAGAAGTGAAATCTTTCCAAAAGTCATGAACCTGAAGAATTCAAGAAATCCAAACCACCCTATTTTGATGGGGAAATTAAGAAAGGGGAAGAGGCAGAAGCTTGGCTGCTTGGTTTGAAGAAGTACTTCAGAGTCCATGACTACTCTAAAAAACTTGAAGGATTGAATAGCCATCTTCAACCTGAATGAGAAGGCTTCGATTTGGTGAGAATTTTATAAGAATGTGAAAGGAATACATGAGAAGGACTTATCATGGAAACAATTTGAGAAATACTTCAAGAAGAAGTATGTGTCAGAGAAATACTTTGATGGGAAGACTAAGGAATTCTATGAACTCAAGTTGGGACAACTCACCATAGAGGAGTATATCAATAAATTCCTTGAGATGATAAGGTATGTACCCTACATAAAGAATGAAAAGGTAAAAGTGTAGCAATTTATTAGTGGGTTACCACAGTCCTACTGGGATAGGATTGAGTTTGACCAGCCAAATATCTTAGAAGACACTATTCGAAAGGCAAGGTATTGCTACGAACAATTCGAAGGTCGGAAAAAACCTCGCAAGGACTGGAAGAAGAAGACTAGCTCGGGATTCAAGAAAAAGGGGTTTAAATCCTCAAGATTTAAGAACTATGGGAAGGACTGTAGGATGAGACTTCCTACTAAAAGTGTGTATCAACAGAATTTCCCCTCCCAGAGTGGAAACAAACCTTTTGGAACAACCCTAAGAAAGACTGATAACCCAAAGCGAGAACCCTTGAAATTTTGCAGTTGTGGAGAAGAACATCTTCTAAGAGATTGTCCACACAGAAAACAGAACAACAGGAGAATCTACAACATCCAAGAAGCTACCACAATCAATGATGTGGCTAGGAGCATGCCCCAGATTTATGGAGCCTTGGATAATAAACAAGACGACCACCAAGATTTAGTGGTGGAGATGGAAGGTATGATTGCCAACCATTTAGTTTCCATTTTAATTGACCCTGGTTCTAATTTGAGTTATGTGGCCCATCAGACTATTGATAAGTGTAAACTACAACTAGTTAGACATGTTAAGCCATAGTTAGTACAAATAGCCACTGGAAGCAAAAAAAAAGTAGCAAAGGTCATACCAGCTTTCCAATTCATTATGGATGGATTGCCCACCCAAGTGACCCTGAACATACTTCCCCTAGGGTTTTATGACCTGTTGATGGGTATGGATTGGTTAGCCACTCATAAAACTAAGTTGAATTGTTACCATAAAACTTTGGAATGTGAAAATTAAGAAGGTATAAAAATAACCCTCTAAGGAGTTCAAAAGCCTATCTCAATGAGATGAATATCATCCCTTCAAATGAAAAAGTATCGTAGAAAGGGATGTCCTCTATATGAAATTCAGGTGTTGGAATATGTTGAGTATGAAAAACCAAACCTAGAGGAATACCCCATATTAAGAGAGTATACATATGTGTTTCTAGAAGAGGTATTGGATCTACCTCTGAGAAGAGACATTGACTTCTCGATAGAACTTGCACTAGGAGCAGTGCCAATGTCTAGAACACCGGATAGGATGAGTACACCATATCTAATTGAGCTCAAACTGCAGCTAAAGGAGATAATGGATAAAGGCTACATCTGGCCCAGCGTGTCCCCATGGGGAGCACCAATCTTTTTTATGAAAAATAAAAATGGCACACTCTGAATGTGCATAGACTATAGACAACTCAACAAGACAACCATAAAGAACAAGTATCCCTTACCAAGAATGGATGACTTGTTTGACTGGTTAAAGGATGCTTCCATTTTCTTAAATATTGAACTAAGTTCTGGATACCATCAAGTCTGAATCAATGATGAAGACATCCACAAAAAAACCTTCAGGACAAGGTATGGTCACTATGAATTTGTGGTGGTCCCATTTGGATTAACCAATTCCCCCACCACATTTGTGTGCTTGATGAATAATGTACTCAGCAAGTTCCTAGACAAATTTGTATTGGTTTTCATTGATGATATCCTAATATACTCCAAGAATAGAGAGGAGCATGAAGAACATCTTAAAATAGTTCTTAAAGTACTAAGAGAGCATCAACTCTATGCTAATTTTAGAAAATGTGACTTTTTCCATAAGCAAGCCCATTACTTAGGCCATGTTATTCCTGAAGAGGGAGTAGCCATAGACCATGACAAGATAAAATCTATCATGGAATGGCCTAACCCAAAGGATGTATCTTAGGTCAGATCCTTTATGGGCTTAGTAGGATACTATAGAAGGTTCATAAAAGGATTTTCTAAGATTGGTTGTCCAATCACTACCCTTTAGAAAAAGGGGGTTAAATTCACTTGGACATCAGAATGTGAGAAAATATTTCAAGAACTAAAAAACCTTCTAACCCATGCACCTGTGCTAGAGATTGTCAACCCTGATAATGACTTCCTCGTGTGTACATATGCTTGCAAGGAAGGATTCAAAGGAGTCATTATGAAAGAAGGGCGTGTAATTTGCTACGAATCTAGAAAATTGAATGAGCATGAGATCAATTATTTGACCCATGATATAGAGTTGACTGCCATAGTGCACACTTTAAAAATGTGGAGGCATTAATTCCTGGGTAGGAGGTTTGTACTTATGACAGACCATTTTGGGTAGAGGCATATGTTTGATCAACCAAAACTCAATGCCAGGAAAGATAGGTGGATGGCTCTCCTTAGTGAGTTTGATTTTGAAATCAAACACATCAAAGGAAAGGAAAATAGGGTGGTTGATTCCCTTAGCATAAGTGTGAAAATGATTCACCTAGAAACGGTAAGCACCTGTGAAACTAATCTCAGTGAGAGGGTAAAAAATGTACAAGAGACAGATGCATTTTTCAATACCCTGACATCATACCTAAAGAAATAACCCACGGGTCTAAAGTATGAAGTCTATCAAATGCTTGATGAAGACCTTTTGACCTACAAAAACAGATTGTATATTCCAAGTTGTGACGACTTGAAGAGGTTCATAATGGATGAACTACACAAAACACCATATATTGGTCACCCAGGCTATCATAAAATGATCGCAACCACCACGAAACAATTCTATTAGCCTGGTGTTAGCATCAGAAGTCACTCCTGGATTGCTTGCAGGAGCAGAGCCCGACACCCATCAGTTTAATGTCACGATTTGTTTGTAGAGGGGTGATCAAATGGAAGGAAACTCAGAAAAATATCATCTCAACTCTAAAACTAGGCTAGGCATGCATGGACGAGTGAGGCCTTAGAGAAACTCCAAACAATGAGTTATAATAAGGGTGAGTAGGTGGAAGACTTGCATGAGAAGAGTGCAGGGGACTGTTCTAAACATCAGGTTTCTAATAGACTGTGAGAGAAGGCATCTGAAGGCAAGATCTTCTTACACCCAAATGCAGGACACCATAGAAAATAGTAATTCAACAATAAATCATTTATCATAACATAACTATGCTAATTCATACAAAGCACTCGATCATGAACTCTCTGGCATAAAAAAAAACACAGATGGAAAAGGAAAATTGTTTGTCATAAAACAAGAAATCTCAAACACAGATGCATAGCCATAGAACTAGAATGATCGTTAAAACTTTACAGTCGAGAGCTTCGCTCTACCATTGATAGATACAAAAATGGTGAAAACACCTTCATATACTCAAAACAACAACAACAACAAGATCGAGACATTGCATTAAACACATTGCGTCTGCATGGATTCTGACAATCTGTAGCTGCAATCTTTGAATGATCGTGCAACTTCGGTGGACGCAATCGGACTCTCTGACAGTTCCATGGGAGAATTGACGTGCCTTTAATAACTACTTCATTGGGATTGAGGATGGCCTAGCCAACTCGGCACCTCTGCAACGTGGAAGACCTTTAGTGCTGCCACCTGGATTAGCTGAGTGATATGGTGCGTAGGCGTGGAGGCCAAGGCGAAAGATGGGACACAACAACGGAGTGATGGAGACAAAACCACGGGGGGTGAAGTAAGAAGCGATGAGGTGTGAGAGAGGCGGCAGGTGAAGACATGTGGCGGAAGACAATAAGTGGAGGGAGAAGGACACATGGCAGGTGGTGAAAGGATGATGAGATGGGGGAAGGGGCCACATGGACCAGACAGGGGGAATTATACGGGTGTCAGAGGATGAGGAAGGGCTGGGGGGAGCGAGCCTCATCGTACGATAAGGAGGAGGACAAGTGGCAAGAGGGAGAATGGTCCACTAGCTGACATGACAGGAAAGGGCCCACGCTGATTAAACGCAGAGAGGAGGGAGAGTTCTAGATCGCCTATGCATCGTTGATCCGAGCGCTTCAATCGCAGCCATCGGAAAGATGCACCCTAGATTCTGGACCCCCCCCTCCCCTTAAAGGTAGAAAGGCGAGGGGGGTCCATAATCGCCTCGCGCATCGTTGATCTGGGCACTTTGATCTTGACCGTTGAAGAGGTGTGCCCTGGATTCTATACCCCCCACTTCTGCTTAAAGGTAGAAAGGAGAGGGGGCTACGAAATCCGATGTGCACTGCCGATCCAGGCGCACGAAATCCTGTCGTCTAGATTTGCTTATCGTTTACCACAGGTGCATTTGCATTCAGAACTTAGGACAATTGGGTTTTTACCCATTTCTTAGCATTTTACCCCCATAACCAGAAATATCGCTAATACCTGGACTGAAAAAGGACATAGATGACTATCCAGCTAAGTGTCTAGAATTCTAGAAAGTTAAGGAAGAACACCGACACCCAACAGGGTTGTTACAACCTCTATCAATTCCAGAATGGAAATGGGAAACCATCTCCATGGATTTCATCACCGGATTACCAAAATCAGCCAAGCAGAATGATGCCATCATGGTAATGGTGGAAAAATTGAGAAAGTATGCTCACTTAGTTCCTATCAAGTCAACTTGCAAGGAAATATATATTTCTAGCCTCTTCATGAAGGAGATATTTAGACTACATGGTATGCTTAGGTAGATTGTATCAGAGAGAGATACAAAATTCACTTCAAACTTTTGGAAGTCCTTAATGGCTAGTCTTGAGACTAAATTGTTGTTTAGCATAGCCTATCACCCTCAAAATGATGGACAACCAAAAAGAGTAAACCATATATTAGAAGACATGTTAAGGATGCATGTAATGCATTATCTTAAGAACTGGGAAGACTACCTGCCTTTGGTATAATTTTCCTACAACAATGGTTATTAAGAGTCATTAAAGATGAGCACTTTTGAAGCCCTCTATGGTAGAAACTGGAAGGTTCCAATCGACTGGAGTAATCCAGTGGATAGGATTACAATTGGACCCGACATGCTGAAAGAAATTGAGAAACAAGTGATTCAGATAAAGTAAAATCTGAAAACTGCTCAAGATAGACAAAAGCATTACGCTGACAGAAAGAGAACTCCTCGAGAATTCAAGACAGGAGACCATGTATATCTCAGAGTTAGGCCCTGGAAAAGTTCCTTGAGGACGGGAGCTTGTGCCAAGTTGGCACCCCGATATTTGTGGACCCTTTGTAATCTTAGACAGAGTGGGACCTGTAGCCTATAGGCTAGCACACCCTCCCATAGTGAAGGCACATAATGTTTTCCATGTTTCATTATTGAATAAATATGTACATGATTCTAATCATATAATTAACTGGTCTATGATTCAAGTGGAGCCATAGGGAGAATTCCTGCCACAACCTCAATGCATACTAGACAGGAAGGAAACCTCACTTAGGAACCAAACCATTGCACATGTAAAGGTGCAGTGGAAACACTTTGGCCCAGATGAGGCCACGTGGGAAATGGAGGATACCAAGAGACATGCATATCCATATTTGTTTAATTTTTTGTATACAGAGCATGTTGATAGATAGAACATTGAGTACGATGTTCCATTAAGGGGGAGGGGATTGTAACACCCATGTTTCCCCCAGTTTGTAAATATAACTATATTGGCCAAGAGACTATGGAAAACTCGATATGTATGAATGTTTGATTTGATGGAATTTTAGTTGAAAGGTCAATGAAAGTAAATTTTGTTATTTACTAGAAAGTGGATAAGTGTTGCATGATGGATGGAAGGGGGATGTGCTAAGAGAGACCACAAATGTTATGAAAGAGATGGTGAAGGGAAACAAGAATGGTTGCGTTAATCTTCACCAGACCAGTACCTCATTGGATTTAATTACTCGGGATCAGAACAACCCTCTGACCTAGGAATGAATTACATTCAGGTTTTTAGGTGGGAATACCTCCTCAAGAGTTAAGGACGGGATGGGGCAGACTGCACATCTGTAAGGATTCCAGACCTGACCACATACTGGGGATTCAGGACACATGAAATCTTGATAAGAAAGGAAAGAAAGGAAATGCATGGTGGGTAGAGGAAGACTATGAAGAGTGAAGAGGAGATACTAAGCTTAGTTTCGAGGAATAAATTGAAAAAGGATCATGTTCTTATCATGAGAGAAGGACAATAACCTTCGTCCCTAACATTCGTTGAGTTGGAAGAAGAGATTGAATCTCAAAGCATCGTGGTCTAGCTCATGGGTGCCCATTGGTAAATCTATAAGGAGTGATTAAGCTTATGGTTGGGTGGAAACGGGTACCCCTTCCAACAGTTGCATCACACCTTAGATCATCCAGTTCCAGTAGATCTATGAAGATTACATGGACATCCTCGGACCATTAGATCTATGCCGCGTCTAGCCCATCGTTGACCACTTCAGAAGAATAGGGGTGTTGTAATGGCAAATTCCCTGAATCCTAAATCCATGAAGTAATGAGGACCTTCGATTGTTGGATCCTTTAGGATCCTCTCAGTCATCAATATGCAGGGATCCGTTGTAGAATGGTTGAGAGAAAAAAACATTCATCTGATTTTTCACCTGGTCTATGAATTTGTCATTTGTTGAGCCTATAATTCCATCGACACACAGCCTAGGCTTTTGTCTTGGATCATTACTCAACCATGGTGCATCAAGAATAATTTCATAGAGTATCCAAGTTTGAGCATATAAAAGATCTAATTGTTGGGCTTTAAATATGGCCTCTTCTTTAGTCGTTGCCCTAGATGTAGAAATATCCTTTGAAATATATGGAAGTAGGGACTTAAGGAACCACTCCAATAGAAAATATGGAGGAATGATAGCCTTAATCAACCACTTTATTGTACTCCACTCTTGAATGTGATCTGAGATGTGGGTGGCTTTATCCTGATGAAAGTTCGATACAAGCTCGGTATCGGTGTCGTAACGAACCAACAGTTGAAAGTGGTTGATAAAACCTAAGGAAAAATCATGGAAATTTTGGTATGTACCACATGGTAACTCGATGTACAATTTTTCAACAACCCCCGTAAGGGTGCATTGAAACAGTCTCAAACAGACTGAGTCATAATTAAGAGATTTAGACAAGAAACATAAGTGAAAATTAGTAACACTATCACCTAGATACTCACCACTTTTACCCTTGAATTTTGGAATGTCTGAGGGAAGCTTGGCAGGAACTAAGAGCCATGTTAGATCATGACACATGGGATCATTCATTAATTTCAAGCCTTGGTTTTGGTGTGTGATACCAGCATGGTCAAAAGAGGGAGCCTTTGTTTTGGCATGTGATACCATGCTCCTAGGGAATAATTATTTTGAGAGACTGTGCATCGAGGAGGGTTTTGTTAGACACCTTGACCCTACTCATAGGATAATATCCGCCTTCTAACTAGTTCATGAAAGGTTGTAAAGGAATCATCACTTATGGGACCACTTGCGAGGAAAAAGTGATATGATATGGATTACCCATGCGAATTCAAGTAACCAATGATGAGGGAGTTGTGGGGGATCCACTAAGTTCTAACCATAGTGGAGGTTGGATTCAAATTACTTCCTAACACACTCGTACTTGAATCAATAATAATATTTGAATCAATACTCATGATGGGATGGTCGTGATCCTAAGCGGTGGAGATGTACGTATCACATTTATTAATTCTATTCCTTTTAGGAGGTGGTTTCAGTATTAGAACAAATTGTGGTAGTTGATTCAAGAGCCAACGAGATTAGTGAGGAGGATTTCCTCACTCCAAGATGACTCAAAACTAATGACACAAAGAAAAATACTTAGGCGAACTAATATACAAAGATCACACTCCCTGTTTTCACTGAAAAATCGTCCACAACATTGCATGCAAATGGTTAAGGAAACACATCAATGCCAATAGCAATTAGTCCAGCTACAACACTAAAATGCACTCAAAAGGAAAAAATCTATACAAATTGGGTCAGAAATTGAGATGTGCAGATTCACCAAAGGAAGAGCACATAGAGTTCGCAGTATGCATGGGACAACATAGCCCTCAGAGCATACAATGCGCCAAGTGTGTGAATATGTATGAGAAAATCCATGCACCTCTATGAACGATGCATTTATGGATCTTGTCATCCCCTCAGCTACTTATGGACCAACCTACAACACGATTTGATGCTCATATTTGAGAGAAATCCAAATGGGAGGTTGGTCAAGGACTAGAGGGTACCTAAAAGGCCCCTTGTTCACACTATGAGCCAATTACAATTTGCCATGTATGAATGCTATAAATAAGAGCCATGGGTGCACTAAGAAACCAAGATCTTCATAGTATTGTAATGCTACAAGAATTCTCACTTGAGAGTCCTCTTTTCTCTTTGGAGCCTTCAAGAACCATTGCAATAGTCCATTCCAATCACCTCTTGAGGGAATAGGCATTTTTTTTCTTCTCCATTTGCCATTTCTTCCATTGTATGAAGATATCTCCATTAGGGAACTCAAAATCCCTCCCAAGGATGAAGAGGGGACTCATAAGTCCCTATTTTTCTCTACGATGTTTTTCCTACTAATCTATTAATCCATTGGTAGCATTATGTTGGTCATTGTTTGATTTTCATGGTTCTAAGTTTCTCATTCTTTATAATATTTATTTCTTAGTTGTTTTAGTTTATTTCTTTATTTATACATGTGTTTAGATTGTTGAAACCACTCAGAAACTTTTGTCTTGTCTAGAAAGCTCATCTATATATGCAAGTGTTGTTGTTTTTCTCACCCAAGTGACAAAACCAACACAACACTCCTAAACAAAACTAGAGGCCAATGCATGCAAACAAGAGAGGGTGGTTGAAAAGGGACCTCCTGAACTAAAGAATGTATGCCTCTCCCATGAGGGGATTGAGACTTTTGAACAATACAGTGGAGGTAACATAAGTAGTTATAAGTACCCTCATGGGATTCACAACACAGTCGGTTAGACCCCTCCGAAGAGAAAATACTCTATAAAATCTGTGTGTTTTTTTATCCCTATTTGACTCATGGTACCTGCAGAATAACCCATGCAAGTAACTTGTGTGGATACCTAGGATAGGAAACTAAGGGCACTATAGTATAACCAATGCTTGGGCTAACAAGTGTAGGTTAGGTCTGTCGTATGTTCAGGTAGCTAAGCCCGAAGCTCAAGAAGCACCAAGGTACCCTAAGAAACCCCAGATATGAATAGAACCCCAAAAATATCTCTGATGCTAGGAAGATATTAGAGGGTTATATATGCAACCAAATTTCTGCAACATCGTTCTTAACTCTGGTTTTAGTGGAGTCTCCCGAGAACACCAATTATACAATGGATTTCTCCACTCCATGGACAAACACTTATGTTGAGTTTTGTATTCTTGGAGAAGTTTACTCACAAAATCCTATTTCAAGGCCCTAAATCATAAACTTGTTTGTGTACCCTAATTACTGAGCATTAATTTTAGTGGATTGTTTTCTTACTCAAGAGGTATGGTCATGAAACTAATGGTGTTAGGACTCAGGATATGAAAGAAGCACATGTAAAAACACTGCTAAGTGCTAATCTTGTTTTTCGAAAGAAATGGTATGCTTCTAAATTATGTGCACAAGATGCAGTCTCTTTCAATTTCAATGACAATGCAATATTTCCTAAAATTCCAATACTAATGAAATCTAGAAAAAAGTGCAAATGCTTCGAATGAAATGCGATTTTTTTGTATTTTCAATATAGGAAAATTAAAATGAAAAAAAAACATTTTTTTTTGTATTTTCAATATAAAGGAATGAAAATGTGAAATTGAACTAATAACCTCTCAGACAGACCCTACTGCAAGCACAGGAATACAATCTAAGCAGGACACGAATAAGATACTATTCATACCTAAATGCATGGACCAAAAATGAGAAAAATAGCAAGGAACAAGTTTTCCAAAAAATTAACAATAACATAGCTTCCTATCACTCTGCAAGCACTCAAGAGACATAACAAAGACCCAAGAAGATTCAAAAACACTCATAACCCACCCAACAAACACCAAATTGAGCCTAGAAGGCCTAGAAAAATATGTACATGATGTTGAAATAATGTAACTGCGAAGAGCATTCTTATTATTATTTTGTTATTGGATTAAATCCCCATTGTGGATTAATCATGTCATTATTATTATTATTGTTATTGGATTAATCCCCATTGTGGATTAATCATGTCGGTAATTGTATAAGGACCAAATCTCCTTTTGCGGATTGGTCATCAGATAATTACAAAGTGCAGAATAAGAAGTCGGCCCTAGTAGTTATAATGGAAGACCCAGAATTAATTAAAGGTGGGTTTACCCACCAAGAGTGAGAGGTCGACCCTGCCAGATTGTGACCTTTCACATGTGCCAGGTTGATATAAATAAGAGGCTAGCGCCTCACTTCTAACACACACACACTTGCTCATTATCTTATGAGGCAAGCTGCAATTAGAAGTTGGAGAGAGGAGAAGAAGAGTGGTGCATCTCTTGGGGAGGACTTTCTATATTGGTTTGAGTTATCTCTTGAGCATTGTATATGCCATTTATGATAAGGAAGTTTTTGCTGGGTTTTCTTCCCCTAGAGGGTTTCCTAAGATAAATGTTGTGTCTCTTGTGAATGTGTATTTCTCAGTGATCTTGTTC
>SNQJ01S0043459.1:39062-89426 GCA_010110895.2 Picea sitchensis | reverse complement strand
TAAATGTTGTGTCTCTTGTGAATGTGTATTTCTCAGTGATCTTGTTCTTATTATGCTCTTATCTTATGAAATGAAAAGAACTATAATAATGGAATAAAACATTAACACATGATTTTTTTGGGAACATAAGCGTATGTATGCACCCTAGACATAGACAATCCACGTTCAGGGAAAACTTATGTATGTCAAGAAAAAAATAGACTAGGTAAGAATTGAGCCAAGAAACTCAGATACACAACAATGTAGATGTTGTTAAAATAAAGGAGACACAAAAACTTAGGTAAACAAAGAGCAATCAAAGAGAAATATCACCAACTAACCCAAAAAAGGACACTCCCCACTGGAGTTTCCAATTTTGTTATGAGGAATAAATATTTATGGTTTGGGGTAGGACCATAATAGACAAAACGACACCAAGAAATCAACTCAAATATCAAGTATGCTAGATAAATTCAAATGCCAACAAAATAAAGGCTAGAATCCTACCTCTTGTGGACATTGATAGGATACCATCGTTGAGCTCACAATCCAATGCCTGATACCTACAAGTTGTCCTCAAAATCCAAAATACACAAGAATATGGAAAATGTATGAAATGTTAGCATATAAAATAGCATAATCCATTACCATGTATAGAAAATTTACCCATGGAAAATAATAGAAACATTTGCAACATATAATTGGACAAGAAAAGATTATTTCTATTAATATAATCAATAGGAGTGCATAGGTGACAAACTCCTATATCAACAACTCTTTGAAACCGAGAAACTAAACCCCTCTACTTGGGCATTCACCACTTCAATCCTCCACAAGGGAATCTCACAAGTTCTAGGAGTAATTGGGTTCCTCATTGTTGGACCTTGACCAAGTTTTGAGGAACACTTGGTCATATTTGATCATTTTTTGGCACTTTGACAGCCTGTCAAATATGGAACACAAGGCGAAGTGGAGATCATGGAAGCTAGAGCCCCTTTTGGGTCCTTTTTGGGTTTTTGGGGATAATGTAATGGGAAATCGATGTTGGCCCATGGGTTTACCCACGCTTAGGCCCATTGTTGTAATGTATAAATAGAAGTCTAGGATATGTAAGAAAACATAGTTTGATCTGCATGATTAGGAAGGGCTTAGTGCTAGAGTCGATCTATGTGATTAACTTGCAGAGCTGAGTGCAAGTATTGTAAGTGTTGAGTGCACGGATTGTAAGAAGGTTTTATGCTTAGAGATACTTGAGGAAGGAGGATCTAGTGAGCTGCGCAAATCTCCCGTCCTACGCAGAGTAGGTTTTGAGGATCTGTTCTTGTAACCGATTAGTCAACAATAATAGAGAAGAAGAGTTGGTGGACATAGCCCTAGGGTGGGGGTGAACCACGTAAATCTGTGTGTCATGCTTTGTGTTGTTACTTTCATGTGTTTTCCCTCTCTTACTAAGTGTTATGACATGTTTATATAGATTTACTTATTCCTTGTGATTATTAGATGCGTATAGATGATAGATTTGATGTGTTTGAAGTCACTTGGTGCTTGATCTTCTGAATCTTATCTGTCTTGTTGTGGCTAAGTGATGAAATACTTTAGATCTAAGTAAATACTGCGATGCTCTGTGCTTTCTGCGAAGTGTAATAAGGAATATATATTAGGGAATAATTTATGCAAAGTGCATTGTAAGAAATATAATCACAGATCTGTGTCCCAGCTAAGGTTGTAGACACTTGAGTCTTGCAACCACCCCTGCCTCTACCTCAGGTGATACCTCATCTGCTTCACAGGTGTTGCCGAAAGGGCCGGTAGTTAGGGTTATTTTGGTGCATTGTTGTAGTATTGAACCTCAGGTCTTCCCTTATGCCAACAAATGGTTCTATTGCCAGGACCTAAAACTATGATTGTTGGGAACTGAGGAAGTAGAACCTATGTGCAAAGATTCATCCTAAAACTATGGAAGCTCTATGTGTGTATCTATACCCTAGTGCATAGTAATCCACTTGATCTGAAAAGCTCTATGCTAAAGAAGGAAGGACGGATCTAAAGAAAAGAATAAAGATATGAATGCTTTGTGCTCTAAGAAAGGTAAAAATAGAAGTTTCTGAGGAAAAGAATTCAGATCTATAGAAAGAGGTAATATCTGTAAGCTTTGTAGTCTAACAAAGGTAAGAATAGTTAAAAGTTTTAGATCTAGAAGATTTGTGCTCAATAAGTGGAATTTTGTGTTTCTAAAGCATGAATTTAGGTATGCTTGATAGATTTTTTCCTAGCTTGAAAACTAGGGCATTGTTAGATGAAATAACATTTGATATGAATAGATCTTATAAGAATAATGAAAGATATGTTATACCTATCCATAGAAAGAATGTTTGGACTAACGAGTGGATGTAGGCTAGCCATTATGATCCTAGTGCATAGTACACGAAAATTTGTGGATTATTGAAGAGAAAGAGAGGATTAACTCTTTGTTACAGTTGCAGAAGACTAGGACATCTTGCTAAGGAATGCCCTGGGAGAAAACCTAGTTGCCTCTGTTGTAAGGCTATGGAAAATGAAGTACTGGATTTCCCTAGAATGATTTCTAGACTTGAAAAGATGAATATGGAGCAAGCAAACCCTGAAGGATATCAAGAGACTAAGATTATAGAAGAACCCCAGAAAGAATCAGAGATTATGTTATTGAAAATGAAAGAAACCCGAACATAAAGATGCTAGTTTGTCAGAGATGTTCAAAGAAAAGGAGAAAATCGAAGTAAGAATAGGAGACTTTGACATTGATTGTGCTCTGTATGAGGAAACATAGATGAAAATTATGACAGAAAACACTTGGGAAACCCTAGGAAGGTCTGTTATGGTTCCTTCACTAGGAAAAATAGGGTTGTTTAAAGGAAAAATGGTAACCCTATGTGGCAGGATTACCCAGATAGCTATGAGTACCCATGGCGCTTTGACAGAGGAAGAATTCGAAGTTATTAAATTTATTGAGGACTGTGCCCCATTTCCGTCTTTGTTAGGAAAGATCTGGATTGAAAAAGATCATATATGGAGAAAAGAAGAAAAGGAAGCCCTAGAACAGAAGAAGCAAGAACTCATGGAATTTATGACTAGAGGGATCACCTACCTGATGGAAGAACAAGAGAATAGATCTAAGCTATTGGACACCAGGGACTTGGACGTCGAAGCTATAAGAGCATTAGATGAACCATAAAAGACTGAAATACCTAATCCATATGTTGAAGGAGTATTACCCTTGGATCTGAAGAAAGAATCCCAGTAGTGCAAAGTGACTATGTCGAGAGAAGATAGGAATCAAAATGGGAAAAGACAGGCTGAGTTGAAGAATACTGGGAAGAAGGCTAGAAAATTGAGTAATAAAAAGGAGAAGATTGAAAAATTACAAGAGATACCAAGTAGGACACTACAGAAGGAAAAATCACAGGAATTGAACTTCGTCGAGATATCATTACAACGACATATGGAACTTCACCGTGGCGAAGCAATCTAGCCATTGGATCGATATACCCATTCGACTTCCACCCCGAACGGATAGAAAAACATTAAAGGATCACCGCCAGACTGTTGGACCTCACCATAATAGACAAATCAATGATAATGGAAGCTTCATACACATTGCAAGAAGATTGTTGACAAATTTCCTATTTAGTTCATCGCACTATGCCCAAAGAACACTTTTACCAACTGAAAATTCAAAGCTCGTAGAACTAGTGATTGTATACAGTGATCATTGCAAGTAGATTGTTCATCCTAGTGCAATATATAAGATCATCATGACCCCAATTATCTTTTCCGAATGTGTATGTCTGACGAGCTCACTGCAATTGAGGAATCCGTCACAGAGGTCCTTCTCAATTTAGTGACTAAGAGAGTCATTTCGGAAAGAGGAATGTCCACCGAAGTCCAAGCATCATCAATGAGAGGAGTGCAAGCCTCCCTATCGACTACTCGAGTAGGAACATCTTGATCTGGAACGGAGAGGAGAACCAAGCATAAGATGACATAGCCAACACGAAGTTAGTGCCATCCATCTTACCAGCTTACATACCCCCTCTGAGCGGTGCGATTAATAGGGACAGTGTCCCTAGAGACTTTGAATACACCCTAGTCACTACATATCTACTGAAAGGAGTGTGTGCAATTCACATAGAGCAAGGTAAGCTTGCAACATTGAAGTTTAGTGAATTCAACCTTGGCGACTGGAAAGTTTACAGCATGCTCGACCCGCACAAGTATCTAACCAGGACTAAAGGAAAGAATTCCAAGATCATCCCGTAATCATGGACCTAGAACCTCGCACAGTCCACATTGCTCAATGTGATGAAGATTCCACACTTCGGATGCCATCAGGAGGTAAATGCATGTGTAAAGTTACTGTTGTCAAGATATCATGGAGGATACCTATGGCTAAACTGACACATCATTGTGGATCCAACCCTAAACAACTGAATCACATGGCTCAGCATGCAAGGCCCTGACCCATAGGATTTCTACCCTAGAATCAAATAAACCTATGGCAATGTAGCCTCTATCTAGAACGATGCAGTGCACCTTGCCTGTCAGCTGATTGCGAGCAAGTTAGTTCTTAAGAATAGACCAAATCAAGTGACCAAATTCATGGTCGACCTCGCAGGGTAGTGCGTAGAGGGATTGCAGATGAACTAGGCACAATACCTTGTCAATCAACAAGATATTGATTGCAGAGAAGCACAATACCAAGGGTACGACTTCCACTTTAGTTGGCTTCTCATACTAATCACTTTCATTGCATGGGAGCTACTAGAAGGTGCCACTTTCCTGGATATAGAACCCTTTGAACCACTAGTTGCCAAGTTCTATAAGCTATGGTATTCTGACGACATGACCAAACAGTGGCAGTGCAATGTCATCTTCCATGCCTACTACAACCAGCTGAAGATCACAATCCAGTCTACATCGTGCATCACCCAAAACACACTTTACAGGTTTAGACCCTTGATAAAGTTTAGCATGGAATGCCACTTCACCTACATTACAGCGCATGCTGATGAGCATAAACAACAGCTCCAGTCATATTACAAGTTGACAGAAGATGACTTGGAGGAGATCACCAAGGAATGGTCAGCAGACCTCCTTGTTTCAGCAGACCCCACAAAGATGTTCAATGTGGATAGCCCTAAAAATATGTGAGACACACCTGGACCAAGAAAAATGAAGAAAAATGACGAAGTGCATGATGTCCATAGCACATCGATAAAGACAACTTTGACCTCACCTAAGTAGGGAGATGATGGTGGAGAATTAGGTGGCATGGAAGTTGAGAAAAACAAAGGCGAAGTTACTCCACCTAGCGAGGAAGAGGATGCATCTAAGAAAAGGAAGGTTACCCTACCAAAGCCTTCATCCTAAAAGAAAGCAAGAGCCACCAGGACTACATTTAAGACTACCCTAACCTCAGACGACTTAGACTTCTTAGTTGTTGTGTTGAATGATTCTTCATTGGAGATCATAGAAAAGAAAGAAACGAAGCAGGAGGAGGTATTCATCTAGATGAAGGGAAAACTTCGAGAAGTGCAATAGGAACTACAGTCCAACCACACAACTTCTATCACACCCTCAACAAGTCGAATAGAAGAACCAGGAGATGAGCCAACCCAACTACACAAAATCGCTAATAGAGTTGAATCTCACCTTCAACGAGCTCAGGAAGAGACAACGCAAGCTACCCAAGCTTTGGCGTAGACACAAAAAGATATGCTAGAACAACGCAGTAATGCAGAACAAGAAAAATTATCTCTTCAAGCAAAGTGGGAAGAAGAGAAAGAAGCGCTACAGCAAGGCAACGAACAGTTGCTCGCAAAGAAACTCAAAGTACAAGAATGGGTTCACAAAGCACTTCACTCTGTGACAGTCATCGAAGTCCATATAGAAGAACAAGTTCCACAGCAAGTGGCACAACTGGAAGGAGTGAGCCAGCAACTTCAGCAGCACATCGCCGACCTGGAACTTTGCACTGTGCCTAAGACACCTCAAGAAATAAGATATCTAAGGGAGGCCACTGCCCAAAGCATAGTTGACTAATTGAAATCCTTTTCCTTAGAATACAAGAAAATGATCTCCAAAGGCGCCCAGACGTATGAAAACCTCACAAAAAATCCATAGTTACAGTCGTTAGAGTCCAAACTCCAACACAGACAGCAGTAGGCATACATGTTACAAGTGCAACTAAAGGCCTTGTCACCAGTTGAGAGAATGAAGAGGTTTCCTGAGCAATGTACGACTCGAAAGCAAGTACGCACACTCTAGAATAAAGTAATGGAAGTCTCTCAATGACTTCAACCAGTGCAAGAAAAGGCATGCCAACTGTTCAATGAACTTGAAATCCAAGGAGTAGAACTTGAACAAGTTGTGAGTATAGAAGAACAATGCCTCGAAGGACTATTCAATGATGCACTTATTCAGGATTTCACTGAGCAAGAAGTAGTAGCACTATAGCAGATTGAAGTAGCTTGAGCCAAGTTCGAGGCATTTGAAGTAGAATTACTTAGACCAGAGTGATGTGGGATGAGTCACAGGTGAGTGTTGGGGGCTTGTTGGCCCTTGACCAAGTTTTGAGGAACACTTGGTCATATTTGACCATTTTTGGGACTTCGATAGCCTGTCAAAGATGGAGCGCAAGGCGAAGCAGAGATCATGGAAGCTAGACCCCCTTTTGGGTCCTTTTTGGGTTTTGTGGGATAATGTAATGGGAAAGAGATGTCGGCCCATGGGTTTACACACACTTAGGCCCACTATTGTAATGTACAAGTAGAATTCTAGGCTATGTAAGAAAACACAGTTCAATATACATGATCAGGAAGGGCTTAGTGTTATAATCGATCTATGTGATTAACTTGCAGAGCTGAGTGCAAGTATTGTAAGTGTTGAGTGCACAGATTGTAAGAAGGTTTTATGCTTAGAGATACTCGGGAAAGGAGGATCTAGCAAGCTACGCAGATCACCTATCCTATGCAGAGTAGGTTTTGAGGCTCTGTGCTTGTAACCGATTGGTTAGAAATAATAGAGAAGAAGAGTTGGTGGACATAGCCCCAAGGTGGGTGTGAACCACGTAAATCTTTGTGTCATGCTTTGTGTTGTTACTTTCATGTGTTTTCCCTCTCTTGCTAAGTGATATGACATGTTTAGATAGATTTAATTATTCCTTGTTCTTATTAGATGCATATATATGATATATTTGATGTGTATGAAGTCGCTTAGTGCTTGATCTATTGAATCTAATCTATCTTGTTGTGGCTAAGTGTTGAAATACTTTAGATATAAGTAAACATTGTGATGCTCTTTGCTTTCTACGAAGTGTAATAAGGAATATATATTAGGGAATAACTGATGCTAAGTGCATTGTAAGTAATATAATCATAGATCTGTATCCAAGCTAAGGTTGTAGACACCTGAGTCTTGCAACCATTCCTGCCTCTACCTCGGGTGAGACTTCATCTGCCTCATAGGTGTTACCGAAAGGGTTAGTAGTTAGGGTTTTGTTGGTGTGATGTTATAGCGTTGAACCCCAAGTCTTCCCCTGTGCCAACACTTATTCACAGGATATGTTGGCTTCTGGTAAGTTTAAAACAAAAATAGAAATGGGAAACAGAGAGACCAAACGTTTTAGAGAACAAGCGAGACACTCACGATCTGGAAGATCCTTAGATGATAAAATGGATGATATGGCTAGGATAATTAAAGATATATCAAATAAAATTTCAAGGATGGAGCTAGATCAATCCAAAGAAGATCAATTCATTAAGAGAGAATTCAGGAGAAACCCCAATCCTCAAATTCAACAAAGACAGATTAAAAATGAGGACCAAAAAATTCAAACCCCTTTAAAAAATAAAAATTTTATTGGAGGAAATGATATGAAAGAGTTTGAGGATTTAGAAGAAGACGTAAACAATTTGGGTGATGATTGTATGCAACCTCATTTAACTAAGGAAGATTATGAGAAGTCTCTAAACAAAGAACAATTTTCAAATAGAGATGACAACATAAAAAACACCGATGATTCTACCTATCAAGGAATGGTCAATTCTATAATGGTCGAGCTCCAACATAAGTATAATCTAAGGTCCAAAAATAAATCTTTGTCGACTCTTCAACCCAAGAAAATTCTCCCCAGAGGTGAAACATATGAACCCACCCCAAAATAGATTGAGATACCTAATAACAAAGTAAAAGGGGTGGACTCGCAGAGTCCCAAAGTAAAGGAGGTTGAGATCCAAGAGAGAAGAACTAAGACAACTGAAACACAGACATCGGAAACCAGAATCACGGAAAATAAAACAGTGCAAAAAAATAAGTTAGAAAAGAAGGAGTCTGAAGTTTCAATCAGAGAAATGGATAAAGGTGTGGGAGGTTTCATCCTAGAAAATGAGATAAATAAGATCAATATAGCAATACCTCTGGTCGAATTGGCAAACAATCCTGTGTACCGAAAGAAAATAACCAAAATGATAAATTTTTCAGATTTAGAAAGTCAGTTTGACGTGATAAATTTGGAAGATGATAAGCCTAATATCACTTTAGGTCCACATTTCAAGGGCGCCAGGGATACCGTCGCCCCCTTGTACATTACCCTGAACGTGCATGATCGACTGCTGCATAATTGCATGCTGGACTCTGGAGCCTCGCATAATGTGATGCCCAAGTCTATTATGGGCATATTAGGCATGGAGATCACTAGGCCCTATGGAGATCTATACTCTTTGGATTCAAGGAAAATTAAGTGCATGGGCTTGATCAAATATTTGGTAGTCACTCTTGTGCAGGTTCCGGTGAAAATTTTCCTAATGGATGTAGTTATCATTGATATACCTCCGAAGTATGGTTTGCTATTATCTAGGTCTTGGGGAGCCAAAATTGGGGGGTCTCTTTAGCTAGACATGACCTACTCCACGATTCCTATTTTCGATGAACAATTCACTCGATTATACAAGGAAACACAATTGGCATACACAGTAAGCAACCCACAAAATCTTAACAATTACCTTGTTTATGTTTCTGATCAAGATATGGGAAATTATATTTTATGTTTTGATGATGGTGTAAATAATTGTATAGAAGAAAATTGCATAGATCAAATAAATCATAAAAGATAGATGAAAATGTGTATAGCACTGGAATTTGGAAAAAAAAAATTGATGGTGCTTCATCATGTGAAGGAGTAGGTGCAGGAGTACTTTTTGTAGCACCTGAAAATGAATTTGTTATTCCCTTTTCTTACAGGCTTCAGTGGGACATACACTACACAAATAATGTATGTAAGTATGAAGCTTTAATCTTGGGACTAGAAGTTGCCAAGAAGCTGAACATAAAGAGCTTGGAAGTCTATGGAGATGCAGAGTTGATTGTGAAGCAGATAAATCAACAATACTAGGCCAAACAGCCAAGATGAAGATCTTACAGAAATTGCGCATGGGATTTAATTGAAAATTTCTTCTCGTCGGTAAATTTTCATTACATTCCTCATGCAGAAAACCTGTAGGTCGATTCATTAGCCAAAGTAGCCTCAACTTTTTCACACCCTACATATTTCAAACTAAAGTACCACATAGAGGTGAAGCATAGACCTTCCATACCAAACAACATTCAACACTGGCAGGTGTTTGAAGATGATGAACAGATCAGAAAATTCCTTGAAATGGTGGATGACTTTGTCGAAACGCACATTGACCAAGAAAACCAAAACGACCATACTTCGATTATGCAAGAGGGAGAGGATCCTTAGGAGTTCCAAGAAAAGATCACAAATCATCTCATGTTAGTATTAAAAAACAATCAGATTCAAAAGGACTAATCCCTCTGGAGAGACTGTTTGACCAAAATGACATGCCCTTAAAATCTACTTTGCAACCTCAACCAGAAGAGGTTGAAGATTGCGACATAGGGACCAAAGAGGAGCCTAGAATAGTAAAAATATCAAAATACCTTCCTCCTAAGACAAAAGGTAAGTATGTTGATGTGCTCGATCAGTATAAAGATGTGTTCACCTAGTCTTATGATTAGCTGAGAACTTATGACACCACTGTGATTGAACACAAGATACCTTTAAAGCCCAGTGTCAAACCTTTTATACAGGAAATCGGACAAATCAATCCCATTTTATTGCTTATGGTTGAAAGGGAAGTCAAAAAGCTTCTGGATGCAAAAATAATTGTACCACTGAGATACTCTAACTGGGTAGCTAACCTAGTCCCGGTTAGGAAGAAGAGTGGGGAGATCAGACTGTGTGTAGATTTTAGAAATGAATAAATCCTCTATCAAAGACAATTATCCTCTACCCAAAATGGATCATGTTTTGGAAAAAGTAGTTGGGGCAAATAGGACGTCAATGATCGACAGGTTTTCTAGTTACAATCAGATTGCTGTCAACAAGAACGATAAATAAAAAACAACCTTCACCACCCCTTGAGGCACATTTTTGTATGAAAAAATGCCTTTTGGACTAATGAACGCAGGTGCTACCTTCCAGCGTGCTATGGACATTTCTTTCATCGATGAGAGGGATAAATTTGTGGTTATTTATCTTGATGATATGACCGTTTTTTCTAAATCTGATGAAGATCATCTGATACATCTCAAGCAAATGTATGAGAAATGACGCAAATTTGGTATTTCCTTAAACCCCAAGAAGTCTCACTTTTCTATGCAAGAAGGTAAACTCATGGGCCATATTGTGTCTTGAGAAAGAATTAAAATTTATCCTAAGAGGGTTGAACGTATAGACACCATAAATATTCCTAGAAATGTAAAAGAAATTCAGTCATTTTTAGGAAAAATAATTTTTTTGAGAAGATTTATACCAAACTTTGTTGAAATCATGAAATTGATCACAGATATTCTAAAGAAGAACAATGAAGTAAAATGTATGGAAGAAGCTAAAGAATCATTTGCATGCATCAAGAAGTTTATAAGTGAAGAACCTGTACTGGCAAGCCCTGATTATCTAAAATATTTTCTGATTTTCTCGTTCACATCTGAACACAGTTGTGGCAGTACTCCTCCAGAAGAATGAAGAAGGATTCGTTCAACCAATATCTTTTTTCAGTAAAAGTCTTAGAGATGGTGAATTGAGATATGATATAATGGAAAAGCAAGCATATGCTATGGTGAAGGTGATAAAGGCTTTCAGAACCTACATGTTACACTCCAAGGTAATTGCATATGTACCCACCAGTTTTGTAAAAGACATATTGGTTTATCCCGACAGTGACAGGAAAAGGGGTCGATGGCTTGCTAATATTCAAGAATTCGATCTAGAGGTGAAACCGACAAAACTAGTAAAAGGACAGGGTTTGGCTAATCTCTTAGTCGAATCAAATTTCAGAGCACTCAGAATGAATAACCTGCAGGGGTATGAATGATGTGTGGACATAAACGAGCTCGATGACCAAATAGCTACAACTAGAACCAAAGAGAAGTTTGCCTCATTGGATTGGTATAAAGACATAGTGTCCTAACTACTGACCCTGAAATTCCCAAGTGATTTGTTTCCATCTAAATCCAGGACACTAAAGCTACATGCAGTGAAGTATTGTATATCTGAAAGCCAATTGTATTGGAAAGACCCATTAGGCTTCCTACTAGTTTGTTTAGTAGAATCAGAAATAGAGAGGGTCATAAACGAATTTCATGAAGGAGTGTGTGAATGGAATCACCCTTGGAGGGAAACAACTTATAAAATCCTAAGGGCAGGATATTGTTGGCCTAAACTATTCTCAAATGTCAACATGAAAGTCAGAGCCTGTAACCCTTTCCAATTGTTCAAAGGCAAGCAGAAACTCCCAGCGCTACCTTTGGTCCCTGTTAAAATGGAAGCCCATTTTCAACAATGGGGGTTTTATTTTATATGCAAAATTAACCCACATTCCAGTGCTCAACATAAATGGATCTTGACTACTACAGATTACCTCACCAAATGGGTGGAGGCTATTCCAACTAGAAAGGCGATTGATTCAATGGTAATAGACTTCCTGGAAGAGAACATATTGTCTAGATTCGGTTGTCCCTGAAAGATAGTCATAGATAATGCCCAGGCATTCAAATCTATGGAAATGGTTAGCTTTTGCCAAAAATACAATATCGTATTGGGTCACTCCATGGCATATTACCCCCAAGGAAATGAGCTAGCTCAATCCTCAAATAAAAGTTTAATTACCATAATTAAGAAAGTGTTGAGTGAAAACAAAAAATCTTCGCATGTGCATTTGAAGTATGCCTTGTGGGCGAACCAGATAGGTACAAAACAATCTATTGTCACTTCTCCTTTCCAAATGGTATACGGGACTGATGTGGTATTACCTATAAATCTATTGCTTCCTGTGATGAAACTTTGGCAAGATGAAAAATAAGAACCAAACCATGTCACAAGGAGAATAAATCAGCTAATTGAAGTTCAACAACACAAGGCTGAAGTGGACTAAAGGTTGCAGAAATACCAGGACAACATGAAAGCATTGTTTGATCATAAGGCCAAAGACAAGGAATTCTTCCCTGGCAATTTGGTTTTGAAATGGGATGCTAGGAGGGAAGACTCAGCAAAACATGGTAAATTTGATCATATCTGGTATGGACCGTTCAAAATGACAGCTTCTGAAGGGAAGAATTCGTTTCTATTAGAGAATTTGGATAGTAGAATCCTCAACGCCCTTGTCAACGAGTGTTATTTGAACCATTATATGAAATAAATGATTTCCAAATTTCCACTGTATATACCGGTTTGTGTTTTTTTTTTTTTTATAGCTTTTCAGTAAGTTTTACTTTCATCGCAAATAAAACAGGTTAGTGATCTTCTAGAAGTAGAGATATGAAATTTTCAACACATTGAATTCCATAAATCTTAAATCCCTAATACTCTTCATGTTTTTTTCTTACAGGATTCCGGCTTACAGCCCAAACAAAAAAAGGATAAAAATGGACGATCATGCATCGTGAAATCGATTCGCTCAAAATAGGTGATAAAAGATATTTATTAAGAAGAGAACGAAATGGTAAGGCAAAGGTATGAATTTTTGAAGTGTCTATATTTCAAATGAATACCACTTAAGCGCAACAACGGTCTCATGATTATGATATATTCACCTGACATGTCATTAAAAGAACAACTTTTTACTGTGGATTCTAAAAAGCTCACCTGGATAAGATAAAAGATAATTTAAAAAAACAGAGGAAGTAGAGTGTCTCCAAAGAAAAAGTTCCAAGAGTCAGGATTACATTGTAACACATGGGTTTTTGAAATCCAAAGCCTTCTTTTTCCTCATCCTTCTCTCCTTAAAAACCAGACACCTTCCCATGGCCTCCATAGAGGAAGAAGAGGTTACGCTTTAGCTCTGGAAGCTGGCAAACAAATATTAGAAAATAAGCCAGCCTTCACAACTCCTCAGTCTCCTACTAAGCAAAGTTATGCGTAGGTTGATCCTAAATCTCTTAGGTCTTTTAATAGGTTTCAAATGATTAAGTCTTTCTCAAAGGAAGACCCCTGGAAATAAATTCTTCCATAATTTCCTGCAGACTAAGATGTTTTGAAAGTCAAGAGAAAGTTGGTCCAGAGTAATCAAAGTGAGTTGATAGGCCTCTGTTGTGAATATTACACAGATATCACCCCTGGTATACTTTATACCAATTGATTTCCCCCACTTCATATTTTAAAAATAAAATATAAGACAAATGGTGAAAGGAACTTCATAATTGATTGCCCCCATCTAGTCCAAAGAGATGATGAAAGGAAATTCATAAAATGATTGCCTCATCTCAGCATTTAAATGAAAAATTACATTTTGAAGTGGTGAAAGGAAATTCAATTAAGGGAACCAAATAACTTCACTGGGGTAATGAACAGGGTCGATGGCAGTGAAGCAATATCTAAGATATTTGTAAGGCTTTCATACATGAATTATACTATACTCTGGTAATTAGCTTTCTTTGAAACTGGATCTACATCCCAAGTTCATGCAGGACTCCTTGATTAAAGGCATGGAATTTACTTCTCTTTGATGCAAGCCAAAACCCACAGGACCTGTTGAATTTCCTAAGACTGTTTTGATCATCTTAAGAAGACCCGAATTCAGTGTTGAGAAAGGGAAAGTCACCGAATGGACTGCAGTTGAGATTAGAAAGTGATTGAGTTTTGAAATCTTTCCGGAAATAAAGATGAAACCTCAAATTTCCCTCTGTATCCTCTTTCTAAAACAAGTTTCAAAGAAACAAACTAATGACTCCATTTACCCATTACAGGCACTTGGTTTATTGTTCTTCTCGTCCCACAAGGAGACGAGATCCCTAGTTGGAGCCTATGTTGGAACACTTGTATTTTTCAAATACTCTAGCTTCAAAGGTTGGAGCCGCCCTTTTTCTAAGTAAGTGAAATGTTATACTTAAGCCCAAAAAAGATGTATTTCGGGATTTCATTTATTTCACGATTATACCCACCAAAGCCTCAGTATCCCAATAGGCAAAATGGTGATAATCTTTTTAGTTCTAATCACCATTACTGAACCACTAAGCAGGTATTGTCACCTTTTATTACCTCGTACTCTCACGTTTCGAGATTTACACTTTGAACTCTTTTCAACCTCTGACATGCGAAGTTGAGAAGTTGTTTTAAGTCACTCTGGTTAATATCAAGAGTAATCACTTTTAAGCCATAGTTAATCTTTATCGTGATTTTGCGAATCGACGATTGTTACCTCAAAAAGGAACACCTTTGTAACTACGATCCTCGAAGTCGCGATATTCATTAATTAAGCGTGGTTAATTAAAATCTTAAGTCAAATCACAGCTAATCAACCAAATCTCACTATCGTGATTTTAGGTTTTTGGGGTTCAAAGACTAGGAGTGAAATCATCCAGTACGGCGAATGCCAAAAAGGGGATTAAGGACTAAATGCACTTAATTAAAGGAACTAAACTGTATTAATTAATTCCTTAAGAAAATTTTAACCCATACTATCTACGGATGAAGATTTAAATGTTTTTGCGTTTTTCCCAAGTCACGAATCATCAAACATTTATGGCATTTATTTGAATTTAGTGAGGTGATTGATAGTAAGACCTCATTTTAGTTCTAAATATTTCCATTAAATGATTTAACCGTTCTATCAGAAAGGACTCGCATGGACTTAAGTGATCAAAGCAAAAGGGTTTCTTTCATTATCTCAGATTTTCTTTCTAATGTGCACAGAACCATTTCACCAAGATAAATTATGTCTATGTTTTCACATTTTACGATAGGGGATCTAATTGCAAGGTTCTATATCATGGTTCCGTGAAAAGTACCCAAGGTATCTTCCAAGAGCTCATGTCAAGGTTTAGATATTGTTTCTGATACCTAGCCTCAAAGTATCAATACTGTCAAAACATGGATGCACATTTCCAACATTCTGTAACCCGAGCTGATAAATTGTCCAGATGATTCCAGTCATAATGAGGAAGATGACTTGTCCACCAAATACGAAATCATCGCTCAAGTAGAGATGCACAAAATAGCAGCAAGGCCATGACTTCTTCTCTATTATGATATGATCAGATGGGCGTTGAACCATGTAGACATCCTGACTAGGACGATTTTCAGCGAATAGAGGGTAGCAATTGGGAATTTCAGACCAGAGCATTTATAGGCAATGTATAAATTGTCACCCACACCAAAAATTACTCATAATGCAGAATTACTAGAGGGTTTCAAAAATAAGGAATGCGAGTAGTTTGGAAAAAACGTATCCAATCTGATCAAAGATTGGGTTTCACACCCTGCGAAATTCAGGGTTGATACTCATGGAATTTATTCAATCTCCTCTTTAGAGCCACAATTCAAGTATATAGCGATGATGGCCTATAGACTGTATGGGAAGGAGGATACCACTCACTTTTTTCTACCATGGGTACCGCTTATTCATATAGTAGTTGAGGGTTTTTCTTTCAACTGGGCCAAATTGTTGTGAGATAGTCTGACCAGTCAAATTACTGAATATCGAGCGTAGAAGACAAGTGGGAAAGCAGCTTCAGTCTTTATGTTTGCTTACATCATGGATGTTATTTTATTCATGACACCTTTCCCATTAATGAGTTGGATCTGGACTCCATCTAATGCAGAGCCTATTCATGTCTACCACTTGAAACTTTGGGAGGATAAAGCCAAAGAATTTGTCTACGAGATTTTCAACTGGGTAATGGTACCAATGCATGACTCCATCTTCGGGCATCTGCCTCCCAGAATTTTAGATAACATCACGGCCAACCTGAGTAGTGTGGAAGATTGGTATATATAAGTTGAGTTTTCATACATCAAGGTTTTTTGCACCTCTGGTCCCCCATATGCTTTGTCATTATTCTTTCCATATATGCTAGTATGATGCGAGATTGCCAGGCAAACTGTGCTCGGTGGGATAAGCAAAGAGCTCAAAGGATTATCAAAGAAGGTATGGCCACCCTTACCCATTCACATAGATACATATTCTTTATTATAATTTGGCCATGCTAGAGCAGAGGCTACGGCCTTGGAGGAAATGAAATTGGTGGACATTGAGTTTAAGAAGCACAACCTTAATAAGGTTGTGAGTAATCACATGGCAAGTTGTGGCCTGAAGAGATATGAACAAGAGTATCCACCTCATGATGAAATCTTCTGAGGTGCGAGGTACTACTCTAAAGTCTTAAGTTGGATCCAAGCCCTGTCGTCCAGAGATATGGTCGATTTATTTAAATTCCAGAAGCACCAGAGGAGTTTTCTCCCCCAAGTTTTACAAGGAAAAACCCCAAAACTTTTGGATACACAGAAAATGGAAGCCAAAGGCTCAAAGGACTCAAGTCCTAACAAGGAGGAAAAACCAAGAAAAGATAGGGGAAGTTGGTACCTCAGAATAAGAAGCCAAAATTCTCAATCAAGAAGGAGGAAACCCAGAGACAGTTATGTCAGGCAAGCAGGTCAAAAGTAAAGTAGAGATACCCTCGCAAAGGGTAGATGACATGCTATCACTCATATCAAGTGAGCCATCCATGGACGCTACCTTGAAAAAATAATCCAAGGAAATCGGTAGTCTCATTGCATTTGTCACACCCTTACAGTTCACAAAGGGGAACCCCGATGCAGGATGGATTTTCAATGAAGACCTAACGCCTATTTTTGTAGAAGAGTTACCTCCTAATGAATTTTTATTTAATAATAAAAGGAATGCCACAATGAAGAAAGAATTATATCAAAGAGCGGGCACAGTAGCTAAAAAATAAAAAATCCTAATATATGGAGAGGTCATGGAAGAGGAAGAATACGTCGATGAGCTAGCAGGAACATTGGGGGATTATGCTACAACCAACTAGTATTCAGTTGGAACTTTGAAGGCACATTTGAAATGAAAGAACCTCTTGATCGGTAAGTTGGAGGCTAGGGTAGCTACGGTGGATGCGAATGCCAGGGATCAGGTGAAAAAAGGTCTCGAGCAAGCCAGAGCATTTGATCAACAGGAAATTGAACAGCTCAGAACCAATCTCGAGCAAATGCATCGGTCGGTCCAAATAATCCAAGCACAGGTAAGTCATCAAGAGGAGTTGATAAAACAATTGTAGTCAAAATTGAATTCTATCGAGAACCAGGTGATAGACATAAAGATATTTCAATCCCAAGCCACCGAAATCCGACAGAAGGTAGTAGTAGCTCAACAAGATCTGCTTGCTAAAGTGGAAACCATCCAAAATCACTTTCAGACTATAGATCAAGCGCTAAAGGATATCTCTTTGAGAGAAAGAGAAGATGGGGTGACTCGGGTTTCTTTCTAGGAGGTTGTTACAACAACATTGAAAGAAGAAATGGTTAGTAGTTCCAAATTATCCATCCCAGAACAAACCAGAGGGAATATCTTACTGAAGGCATGGGAGAATAATATATCAGAGAGCAGAGAAAGAGCTAAATAGATGAGGAATTCTTGTGAATAAACATTCGTCTTGATAAATAAAAATTGTTATACCTTGATAAGGAAGGTAGTGTTGGGACACTTGGCAAAATTGACATAGCCAAACACCTGCTAGATATCAAGGAAAATGTGGAAAAGGAACAAGTTGAAATATCCCAGATAAGTCAGGTTAATATTGTCCAAGTCGACAAATGGTTAATAAAGACAAGTTTACAATTATGGTCTATCATCACAAAAGACTGACAAGTAAGAAAACGTTTGCCATAGTTGGAAAGGAATTGTTACACTTTTGAGGCAAACAACCAAGCAGAGCCTTCCAAGTTGATAGCCCAGTTGATTGAAAGGTATGTCAATTGTATTGAGTAGGGGAAAGGGAAGGCTTCTAGTGTTAAATAATGACAGATGTTTATTCCATTCTATTTTTGGAGATAGAGGAACAAAGAAAGGAAGGCGCTCTGCCCGTATGGAGGAAGACAAAGGACAAGGAAATGAAACGTTTCAATTTTTCATTTGTAACCAAAAGCTTCTGGAATGATTGGAATTCGAAGTGTTTTTAAGCTTGTATAAATATACATTTTGAAAAGAAAACAATGGATTTTTTTTTTCTTTTTTGGCTGATTGTAATAGATACATTTCCTTTTCCAGAATTAATAGAAAGCAATTCGAAGACTCCAAATTCCGTGAAGACTGAGTTATGTGTTTTTCTCTGTTATTTCATATCCATTTTCATTTCTCATATATATCTTCGATGAATGCTTAGTTGCAATTTAGTACAACCTATACTGTGGTGATCAACCATTTAATCATCTAATCGTTTACAATTTTTCCTCTGTATCGGCTATCAATAGGTACAAGACCTGTGAATTATTTAGATTTCTATATTTTATGCTTCGTCAAAATTTTTCTTGTCTATTTTCTTCTTCTATTACAGGGTGAGATTCTTCCTTGTTTGAAGCTTCACATTGTTGACAGCTTAATGTTTTCTTACATTTCATGGATGAATTTTCAAAGTTAACTCAGTTATGGGAAAAGGCCTTTGGATTTGTTATACTATTAATTCAGATTCAAGAAATCTTTCTTATATGATCTAAAATTGAAACAACATTTTAAACATCAAACCCTTTAAAACTTTGTTCCTTCATGATTGTGCCCCTTGTAAGACATCCCAACATTGAACCTAGTCTTTCAAATCAAACCAACATCACTTTAAATCTCTTTGATACCATACTAAAAACCGCCACTAACCAGGTAGAACGCGAACATTCATGGTCAGCCACTGAATGGGATACAAGCATCCAGGAACATTTGGAAGCTAGACAAAGACAACTCAAAAATCAACCATAGATTATTTTCCTGAAGGTTGTTCTTTTCCTTTTTATCATTCACCCACTTTGGGATGCCTAGAATCTATACTTTATAGCCTTAAGTATAGACTCTGGAACAACACCTTTCATCTCCACCACTGAAGCTTGGTGTTCGACTTGTTTATTATCCAAAGATGCATAAATCTGTGGCATGCTCCTAGCCACATCATTGATTGTGGTGGCTTCTTGGATGTTGTAGACTCCCCTGTTGTTCTGTTGTCTATGTGGGAAATCCCTCAGCAAATGCTCTTCTTCGCAACCCCAACATTTCAAGGGTTCTCTCTTTGGGTTATTAGTCTTTCTTAGGGTTGATCCAAAAGGTTTATTCCCACTCTAGGAGGCGGAATTTTGTTGATACACACTTCAGGTAGGAAGGCTCATCCTAGAATCCTTCCTATAGTTCTTAAATCTTGAGGATTTAAACCCCTTCTTCTTGAATCCTGAACTACTCTTCTTCTTCCATTCCTCGCGAGGTTCTGTCTGACTCCCAAATTGTTCATAACAATACCTTGCCTTCTAGATAGTGTCTTCTAAGGTCTTTGGCTCGTCAAACTCAATCTTGTTCTGGTAGGTCAAAGGTAACCCAATGATAAATCGTTGCACTTTTACCTTTTCATCTTTTATGTAGGGTACATACCTCAATAGCTCAAGTAATTTATTGACATATTCCTCTATGATGAGTTGTCCTAGCTTGAGTTCATATAAATCCTTAGTCTTCCCATCAAAGTATTTCTCTGACATATACTTCTTCTTGAAATGTTTCTCAAATTGTTTCCATGATAAGTCCTCTTCATGGATTCCTTTCATATTCTTAATGTATTCCAACCAAATGGAATCTTTTCCATTAAGGTTGAAGATGGCTATTCGAGCCTTCAAGTTTTCAAAGTAGTCATGGAATCTAAAGTACTTCTTTAAACTAAGCAGCCAAGCTTCTTCCTCTTCCCCTTTCTTAATCTCTCCATTGAAAGAGGGTGATATAGCTTTCTTGAACTCTTTAGGATCACAACTTTTAGAATGCTTTCACTTATTTCCTTTATTTTAAGACTCGGAGTTACTTTTGTTACTAGAATATCCCTCGGAGTTGCATGTTTCCTCTCCAGAGGACTCTCCCGATGAGTGTCTCATGTCTACAGGTTGGGCCTTCATCGAGTTACTTCTCCTACTGTGGCCACTTATGGGACTATGTTTTTGTATCTCAGGTGGACATTGACTTCTCTTTGTATGTCGTCAGTCCACATGACTGGTTACGGGTCCATGCTGCAACTTCCTCTATATGTCTGATAAGCTCTACACCAAGACTGCATTAATTTATGTTTTTTTTTCTTGCTCTTTTATCAATCTCTTGTTGTCATCCTTGCAACTTTGTAATTCGTCCATGAGGCTCCTTATAGTTTTAGCCAGATCCGGAGTGGTTTCCACCACCCTGCTTTCGTTAGATTCTTTGTCTCTATTATGGGAGCCCTCCCCCACTTCATGGTGCATCACCATCCTTTATATTTGTAGATTTCCCATGATTTACTGACTGCTTGAGTGATGATAAAACATTGATTGTGAGCCAATAACCTATTAGTTTATGAACAACACACAGTTCAAATTTTTTAAATACACACACATAGTAGAAAGTTTCATTCTTTTCTTCAGTAAAAGTTTAACCAGACTCTTTAGGAAAGAGGTAAGATAGGGTGGAACCATTAAAATTCCTTTGAATATAGTTTTTAAGCAACTCGTACATGAGCCCAAGCAGGTCAAGTGTTGTAACCATGCTCTGATACCAATTTGTAACACAACCAGGGTGGGGTGTCGAAATTTTGTTCTTCTTAAGAAATCAAATCCTCCCTTTCGAGGTCTCTGTCCCATTCTAATCATACAGAGATTTTCATCCATGGTCTCCATGCTCAAAACCGAGCTTCGAGCTAGCATATATACCTCTCCCAAATTCCTCGAGTGTTCGTTGTTTGAGCCCACAGGACTTCCACGTGGGTTTGACTCAATATGCTTCTCCCTGAGTTCTTCGATATCCTGAAAATTCCAGTGTCCCTAATTCTATGGCTGAAATCCATCCACCAACAAATCCAATGACTGGACTTGGTCCTCGGCTAACTCATAGACTAACGGGGAATTCGGCGTTCGACCTTCTGAATTGAATTCTTAGCCTAGCCTCTTCCCTTCGGCTACAATCGTATACGACTGTAGTTATGACCAGACGCCAAGACAACAAACCCATGTGTTGGTTCTTCAGAGCTTCGGGCTCTAGACGTTTTCAACCTATGACACCATAAATTTTCTGAACTACCAAATCGATGGATTTCGGGTATGCTTACATGAATCAACAGTCCCCGTTTTCTTTCAATATCAACGGACCACGCTTACTTTGAGACTCTGCACTTCATGAATGCTAACCTCCAAAGGGAAATCCTTTTGGAGTATTAGATCTCCTGACACTTGTCCTCTGAGATTGATGGCTAAGGTGAACCCCGACCTTTGGGCCTTCAGGGGTTCTTGTTCCACTTTTATCCAAAGTGGCTATCCTCCATAGTAACGGATCACCCGCCATGCATCCTCAAAGGCCCGAAGGTCGGGTATGTTATTTTTCATACAAAATATAATGCATATGTTTTCATTAGTGCTCATATTGAATACCTAAATGATGCAATTTTCTTGAAGTTTTTGTAGAATTGTAGAGAACATATTGTTCTTGTGCATGGATATTTTTTTTCAAAATTTATAATGTTAATTTTGTATTTTTTAAAATTATTAAATTCATTATATCTTTGAAATTACAAAGTCATCCATTAGTGCTCAAGGGTTTTAACATTATCAAACAATTTGTATTTCTATACTAGTGCAACATATAACTTATTTTAAAAATGGTTAAGACAAAAAAAAGTTATATCAAAAATAAAAGAGGTATGTAATTTAAGATAATAATATATATCAACACAAAAATATATTCGAAATAGTAAAACACACACACACACACACACACACACATATGAAATCTACATAGTCGACTATATATGTGTCTATAGTTTCATTGACGATGGATTTGTGTAGCATATAGAAAAATAACATCAAATGTAGAGATATTGAGAGGTATTTAGAGAAATGAAGGTTTTAATGTATTTGTAGTCCAAACCACCAGGTTTGTCATCTTGAACCTAAATCCAAGGAAACCAAATCAACAAACATGTACGCTAGAGTTGTCACTCACCCAAAAAAAGTTGAAATGAAAAGAATGCATGTGTGTTCATAGAGCATGCACATAATTCTATGCCTAAGTATCCACCAGCTACATCTAACAACATTGTTCTAAAGGAAGCTTATAGGCATCTAAGGCCATGAACAACACCTTGGCTCACCACAAATGACCTTTCAACGGTATCCTTGGTCTCATCATGGAAATAGTCAACATTATGAGTATTTGAATATTGAGTATGACTCTCTAGAACTTGGATATGGTCAAAGGAATAAACCCAAGAGTTAGGTCTCTCTAGAACTTGAACATTGAGTATGACTCTCTAGAACTTTGGATATGGTCAAAGGAATAAACCCAAGAGTAACACTATCATTTTTTATCTCTAGGTATGGGGCTTGAGGCCTTGGACACGGTTAGGGGAGGAAACATGAACAATGGGGCGTAAAGGAAGCTTCTAGCCATCTAGGGCCAAGAAGGATGCCTAGAACAACCGCACATGGCCTCTTGAGAGTATCAATGTCGGGCAAACAAACATAGTTGAGTTTAGTTACTCTTCGATCTATATGTCTCAATTTAGGATTAAGCACAACCTACCTTCATATTTGATTTTATTGATGCAAAACTACCATGGAAGTTGTGGCACATTCAATATGCAAGTAGATGTAGTTAAGCACTCATCGAAGCTATGGAACAGGGAAAAGCATCCAAGTGGAGAGCTATGTTGCATAAGTAGAAGTGCCCTCGAGTGGGACATTACATGCAAAACATTCAATGATTAGTTAGTTTAATTATGTCACATTAATTAAATATTGCTCAATGAGTTTTTATCATATCATATTAATTAAATATTAATTAAGTGTTAAGGCCTATGTAATAAATTTTGTCAAATTTACATTAATAATGGAATGTAATAATCTATGCAATAAATTTGGTCCAACTTATATTAATAATACAATGTTTGTTGCAGAAATACAACAATAAAACTTCAAACTTTACAACCAATGGGAATCTAAATAAATAAAATTTAATATAATAATTTTAAATAAAATTAAAATTATATAAAAAAACTATAAACCCAAAACTAATAAAAAACTCTAAACCCAAAAGCAATAGGCACTCAACATCGAAGTCATTGTAATAGTACCACCCTTCGACTAATAAGGTTTCCTATTTACTAATTTACTGATTGGAAAGTCCCCAATGGATGGTGGGTGGTATTTACTAATTTACTTAGGGGTATGCTAGTTTACTGATTAGGAAGTCCCTAATGGATGGTGGGTGGTATTTACTAATACATCTCAAGACAATTGGAGCTCCTTTAAAGACACATTATACAGAGATATACAGTCGGTGATATATGTATGCGTAAAAAATATACAGTCGGTGATATATGTATGCATGAAAAATACTGCAAATCATACGTATTGCAGCCGATCCACATCATACAGGGTATATCACGGAGAAATTAAAAATGGTAAAGAGCACTGACATAAGTGGTAAACATTGATATCTCGTGAAATCAACGTATAATATTGACCAAAAATGGTAAAGTGGCCTAACACGATATATTTTAAGACAAGAGCAGCAAAGCTGCAAAATACTGCCTCCTAAGATTTTATTTATTATGAGGACATTACCATCAAAATTTACGTAGCAAATACAAATTGGCCACTTACCGGACGAGCTTGGATGCAGAAATTGAATACAAAGGACTTGAGTCTGTGTGAACATGGAAATTTATGTTGAATTAAAGCGAGTAATTCTAACTTATTCCATTTTCCTTCCCACTTGACCCGACAATTTCGTTTCTTGACGTTGACGGCCAGACTTGTCTTTGCCTTTTTCTAGTTAAAGGCGTTCTAGAAGGAACCAGAAGACGTGTCAATTTAACGTTATTATAATATAATAATACAACTCAACGTCGATATAAACAATACGAAGTTACCGGTACACCACAACTCAACTTATAAATTAATTTAATATTATTATAATATTATAATACAACTCAAATACACAAATTTACCACTACACCACAACTCAACTACGCTGTTTGAAAAACATTAGTATCAACCGGTTGACATTGTAACCATAGACGCCAGCACATGAGAATTACGTTGAATCAAGAGAATCTCATCACTTTGAATACAATAAAAAAGATATTTATTATTTCTAATTATTTATAAAAAGCAAACGTGGGCCCAGGTGGAGGGATGATATTGTTTCTATGAGGTCGTTAGCTACCGAAAGCTGCAGGAAAATTAAAATAAATAATAATAAAAAATACAAAAACCAGACGTTCGGTGGTCGGTGGAAGATGACTGGTTATTGGATGCGCCAGTCACCTATAAAAAGTGAGAGGGGTTAAAAGCTTAACCGCGGTAAGGAGGTGGTTTTTATTGTTGCTCACTCGAGTTTTCTATCCTGTCTAAATTTTTGAGTTTGGCGAAGAGAAGGTTTTTCAATAACGTGTTTGCAGGCCTGGACAGGGTTGTTATTATTATACGCCTGGTGCTTTTCACGAGGTCGCAGGTTCGAACCGCGAAGGCTTCATTTGCAAAAATACGGAGTCTCTGTAAAGCGATCCGAGGCTCACGAGATATTATTTTATTGTTCCCAGTGATCTGCTTTATATTCACACTCATCTCTCAATGCGGCACCGCCACCAGTCCGCGTGGTTGCGTACTGTAACCAATCAATCTCAATGCAGCACCGCCACCAGTCCGCGTGGCTGCGTACTGTAACAAATCAATCTCAATCTGATTGGTGCGAGACCACAATGGATGTTGCAGGGGCGAGTTTGAGCATGAATTGAGTTGATTCGCCACCATTTTTTGGAAGTGGAGGACGATGTAGATGCTGCAGAAATCAGAGACCCCGCCAGGAAGAGCGCTATAGTTACCGACGCGTGTTTATTCAATTAATTTGAAATCTTGAACCACGTGAAGGTTCCAATAACACCTTAAACTTATTGACCAATCAAAAGTGAGAAAAGTACAAAATTTTATATATAGAAAAATAAAAAATTATGTTTGTTATGTTTAACTTTAGCTTTTTTAAAATCTTTTTTAAGTCAACGTATATTAATAGATGGTCAAACGCGATCCATCGCATTATACTGCCGGAGGCAGTATAATAAGACAGCAATGGTATCTCGTGCTTTTAAAATATTATGATGATGATAACTAAAATATTATGATGATGATAACTACAATATTTGGTCAGCAATCCTATCTTAAAAGCACGAGATATCATTGCCGTCTTATCTTAAAGTTGATAGTGTTGGTCACTTTACAATTCTTGGTCTTTTTAATAGGTCTTTTTAATATGAGTTTTATATTTTTAGAAGATATTTTTTTTTTTAGGAATTAATCCGTTTATATATTTAAAAGTATAATTTAAATAAATAAAAAAATTAATATTTTATTCAATATATATTACAATGTTTTAATGAAAATATAAAAAAATAAAACATTTAAATAAAACGGATATTAATATTTACTATTACTCGTCATAAATAAGATCACATTAATATATCATATTAGATTATGATAGTGGTTAACATTATCTATGTTGGCATCTAAAGACTAAAATCATCTCTATTCTAGTTGGCTTTTATCTATTCCCTGATATGGTGTATCATTCTATAGCATTAAATCCATCACATAGCTCACACCTAGATAAATATCCTACCATTGTATTGGTGTATGCACCATTTTATGTGTCACTTAATGAAATCTTCCCAAAGAAGCTTCACCACCTTGTCTTTGAATCCCAACTTGAATTCATGTGTTATGAGCATTGTCGATTCCTATCAATATGAGATTTGGTCTAGCATTTAGTTTACATCATGTTTTTGAATCCCACACTCGCCATAATGTCATTCGTTGTGTTATCTTTTCCTACAATACTTGTCTTAATGTCATTTCTTTTGTTATCTTTGCCTATACTGTTGGCTCCAAAAAACATCAAAACAATCAATGATAGGTTATGGATGTAAATTGTAATGGCATGGGAGCTTATTAGTAAGATTATTTACAAATGAGCTACTCACTGTCAATTTTGAAGAGAAAACAATTGACATTCATTATCTATACTCTTGGCTCCAAAAACACCAAAACAATTAATGATAGGTTATGGATGTAAATTGTAATGGCAAGGGAGCTTATTAGTAAGATTATTTACAAATGAGCTACTCATTGTCAATTTTGAAGAGAAAACAATTGACATTCTTTGCCTATACTCTTGGCTCCAAAAAACACCAAAACAATATGTTATGGATGTAAATTGTAATGGCATGGGAGCTTATTAGTAAGATTATTTACAAATGAGCTACTCACTGTCAATTTTGAAGAGAAAACAATTGACATTGAGCGAACCTAATGAAATCATGCAATCTCTCTTTTTTCATGCTCACATATTCCATCTCTCTAATAACATCTAACATGTTGATTCATAGTTATTTTATTGTATTTATAATGCGTTTTTGCCCATTAAAACTCACGACATGTTTATAGTTTTGGTATCTAATATGATTATTATTTTAGCAAATTGGTAGGTCTCTCGACCACTTAGTATGTAATTCATGTCGTCCCCAATAATACAATAGATAATAGAAACAAAACATATAATTAAAAATGATATGTAAATCTCTTGACAATCCACACATCTTTTACAAGTTTGGTCAAACTCATCATAAAGATAATGCATAGTTTTTATATGTTTCACATAGAACTATGTAATGATTATGTTTGAGATTAAAAACTCCATTAAGCTTGGTGAAATTTTCTAAATTTTATGTTCTAGATCAAGTTCAAATATGAACTTGCTCAAAATGAACCTTGGCAACATCACAAAACCTAAAATTAGGCTTACAACAATGAGAATTGTGATTTCGTTCATTCAATTTATAGCATCATCAAATCCTCACTCCTTTATTCTCTAGAATGATCATTCCCCTTTTCTCAATTCTATGCATCTTTATCTATCACACTCTTTGTTACACATGATTTTGGTCATCTTGGTGATATCATAACAAGGGTGTATTCAGGCTCCCAACAAGAACTCTTTCCTGAGAAAAGTGGCATTTATCTCCTTCCAGAAAACCTATTTTTAAAGTGAGTTCACATGCTGCCTATAGCCTAGGGTGCGAGAATTCCTAATTCTCACATGCCTCCTTCATCTAGGGTGCGAACTTCTCACAACTTTCTCTATACACAGGGTGCAAACTTGTTTTTAGGCTTTGAAAAGAGAAGAGGTATCGAGGGTTCTAAAAGGGAATCTTCTATAGAATGAGTTGGCATTCGTACGGTTTTCATTTTACTAGCTTCTTTGATTTGATGGGATCATTCTCATCCATGTAACCATCTCACCCTCTCCTATATATTGAAAGGATTCTCATGGAAAAGGTTAAGCAAGATTGAATGAAGAATTGGTGAAATAATTGTATGAAGAACCCTGTTGTGACAGAAGCTTGGAGACCCTAGTTGGTCTATCAAGAGGAATTGGATCTTCTTCATGCAAGTTCAAGAACAAGTGTGTGTGTTGGAACCAAAATCCATCAAAAGGAATCTTGCGACATCAAGGCGATTAGGTTGTATCTTCTACTTTCAATTAATTTGATACAACAACATGTCCCTTTTCCATAAAGTCACTCTTACTTTATTGTGTACTTCCTTGATCATATGCATAAGTTGATGTTGACTATATTTTTCCATCTTCACTTTGGTTGGTTTCTGTTGTCCTGGACTTGACTTCACGAGAGCACCAGAGCGAAGCGGGATCAATAGAGATCTAAGGAAGCGATATCAAGGTATGTTATCTATTCCTTCCTATTGGCAAATTCAATGAATACAACTTAGGGAAAGAGTATTGTCTTGTTCTGTTTTGTTCTAGATCCAGGTGGATCTAGGGAGATCTATTAGTGTTTGCACCTACCGATTAGTCCAATAACAAAATTGGCGACTCCACTGGGGATGCAACCCATTTTTTAGTGGTTTTTGGTGTTTTTCCTTGGCCATTTTCTCTTGCCTTACCTTTCTTCTTTTCTATCAATCTCTGAGTATTCAAGAGACACTGACAGACTCTCTGGGTCCAGAAGTCCCTTCAATTTTTTTGTCTTTTTCCAAAATTTTGCCTAGTTTCAGGACTTCTCGCATTGAACCCCTCTATGGCCTGTGAGAACCCCTTGAGTTCGCATTCTGCCTTTCAGTCCAGTGCAATATTCTCACACTCTTCTTGTGACCAACCTGTGAGAATGCTCCATTCTCGCACTGTACATTACTGATAGCCTACAAACCCATTTTCAAAATTTATTGGAATTAAGGTTTTTGTATGCTCAGATGCCTAGATCTGTATGTGTGTCTGAAAAGAACTTCTTAGGCCACTGGTTGATTGTTTCTTGACTTTGGATTTTGTGAATGATTAGTCTTTGGAAATCAAAGACTCTTCTTGTTCATTTTTTCTCAACTGTCATCTCTTGACTTTTTCTTAGCAAGGATATAATCTTTGATCTTGGAATCAGAGTACTTGTTTGGTTAGGAGCTGGTAATCGGTTTGAAAGTTGGGATTGTTTGTCTTTCTCATCTGCTCATTACTTGGAAAATCATTGTTCTCATGCCTTTGAAAAGACTAGTCTTGTCTACTTGTCATTTTTGTCTTCATTGAAAGATTGGTTTGGGTTTTGTTTATTTCTTTTCGTTAGTTATTGGTTTTCCTTGGTTTCACCACGATTGTGTGGTTCTTTTTGAAAAGTAAAAAATATTTTTCTTTCTAAAAGAATTTTCATTTTGAAAATATTGGAAATCAATTGTTGAAATAGAACAAATAGAGAATTGACATTGCTCGTGATTTGTTGATATCGCATTTCAAAGAAGTTTGTATATCGTAGTTCAAGATTGTTCCAGAAAACTCCTCTTTCCCTCCTGTACATAGGATTCATCGAACGAAAATTGATATCTTTCATTCCCATCTATGCATTGTTGGGTCAGAGTCTCACACAACATTAGTTTCATTTTCGTCTCCTTTGAGTAACAACAACCATTAATAATATCGCACAATTTTTAAAATTTAACTAGTAACTCTTTCTAGGACTCTATTACACCAACATTAGCTAGGCTAGAGCTTTGGAATAGGCAGAGAGATACACTCTCCAAAGCACAAAACACACAATAGCATCTTGTGATAAGGAGTGTCGAATTCCATTTGCAACATTTTGTCCTAGGAAGCCCTTCTCACACAAGGGTCAAACCTTAGGTCGCATTGATATTGACAGAGTTACTCACCCTGCTTTGTCGATATCGGTGTAGAGATTGGACGTATTACGGGGGTCACTTGGAGGTATACCCACAATGATGAGTGGAAGCCTCTCAAGATAATTTAGGGCTAGATACCCTGCCCTTGCGTGTGGATCGGACTGTCGACTGTCCCCCCGGGATTTATTGTTTTTGGTGGTAACCTTAGTGGCCTATCTTCTTAGGATCTTACACAAGGTGACTGTGAAGGGGCAAGTCTTCACGGTACCTAGAATTGACGTTGGCCAAACTCACTCGGGCTCCTTGGAGGGTATACCCATGATTATGTGTGGGAGATTGCACCATGTTGTAAGTCCGTTAAGCGGGTCATCAACGTAACTTTTCCACCCTGGCCCAGCCCCTTCTTGTCTTGTTGTTGCGACGTTGGATTTCATCACCAACTAGTGACTTTGAAATTAGAAGGTCTTGTTTGCTTGGTTTTGCTTCCTAGATTGTTTTTACTAGTGCATGTTTTTTGTTCACCCAAGTTGACCATAGAATTCTCTTCGTTAATTTTTTAATTCATTCACAATTGACCCTCCACACCATTAACGTAGAATGTAGGGCTTACCCCCAAAAAATCTGGAAGGTTCTCAACCCTTGCCTACCAACTCACCGGAGGGCTTTCCTCAATAGAGTGAAGTCCAAGACATCACCACTCCACAAGTGGAAAGAACTGACTCTCTAGAATGATTCTGAGTTACCAATTCTTGAGAAGAATTTCGACTTCACCCCGACTCCGAGAGACGTATTCTGCGACTGAATTCTTCCAGAGAAATCGTTGTTCAGTCTTCTGGATCACCAACTGAACCTTTCCTAAGACCTGAGGGTCAAGATCGTTTTTGGGCTACCAACATTTGTAGATGGGACCTCTTTGGTTCAAGAGCAAGTATTGATATCATAGTCTCACTTGACCTACTCGGAACATCTAATCCGGAAGCAGTACCATTGACTACTGCTTATTATTTTCCTGGTACAGAAGCCCCGCAAGCCAACCACATCATGACTCTCCCTTTATGAAAGGTCCATCACACAGATACTATGAATCTTCACACCGGGATTACCACAGCTAGCCAAGCCCCCATTGGCACACTGCTTTCTCCTAGAGTCACCCTGACACTTCCACCTGGATACCGTGCATTGAATACCTCCATCTCCATTCCTACACAAATCCCATCCGGAAATCCTGGTGAGCACACTCCTTCTGAGAACTCTCCTCCCGGTTTCATTCCGACACTTCCTCCGCCCCCTTTTAGAGGACCTTTTACATCCTCTATCAGTGGCACTGATCCTAGTGGCACCATTTCGTCATTCACACCGAATTACCAGATTCCTATTGGTGGAAAATTTCACCAAGGAGGCTCGACTCAACCTACTCTTGTAGGAAAAATCCCAATTGAGACACAAATCCCACTTGGAACACAACCCCGAATTGGCACACAACCCCCGATTGGAGGACAACCCCGACTAACCCCACCCTACGGACAAAACATACCTCCATCCTTGGCCTGGTATTGGAACCATGTGATACAACATAATCCTTAATCGACTGGGGGGAAATAGCCTCAAGCTACCTCCATTATACCCCCTAGTATAGGCCAACCATATCCAGGAACATCAAATCCTATTTTGGGCTTGATTTCACAACCCCATTCCCCCATTCAAGGGTACAAACCTATGAGTTACTTGCCTTCGCAACAACCACTGAATCTTCCCAGATCCTCGCATTACATGCATAATACTTATGGTCCCACTGGTTTGCCAATGAGACTCCCTCCCCAAAGCCACCAATACCTGCATGTGAACAAACAGTTACCCTTTTTAGCCACCCTGGATCTTCCAGATCTATCGAGGATTTTAAATGATCCAATCCTTCACTCTCCCCAATGGCCCACGATTCCAGCTAAACTACCATATGACATCCCTAAATTCGACGGCAAAGCGAGAGAGGACCCCAACAATCATGTCATGAATTTTCACCTTTGGTGCTCATCCAAATCCTTGATGGATGACTCTATTCGTTTACGCCTTTTTCAAAGAACTCTCACGGGTTCTGCTGATAAGTGGTATATAGAATTACCACAAGGTTTCTTCATCGACTTCAACACCCTCTCTATGGCTTTCCTCACCCACTACCAGTTACCAATCCGCTATGAAACGGGGACCGAGATTTTGAGTTCTTTCAAACAAAAGAAAGCCACTCATATATCTGATCACATTCATGAGTGGCGACGGAGACGACGTCTCATCAAACTTGAACTTCCTGATCAGTTGTTGGCAGAGTGGTTCATGAAATCATTCATGAACGACATCGCTCATGACATCGCCATGGGTGGAGTTGTCATAGAAGAATAGGCCATTAGTTGTTCTCAATACCTTGACCTCGTTTACTCACAAACGGGTACTCTTTACAACTTACTCCCTGATGCACCTCGTCCTTCTACTTCCACAACTTCAACTACTCCAACTGCTTCTCATGCAGTCGACGATGTGATTGGCACTTTCCATGCCCAACCACATTCCATCCAAACCTCTAGCAACAACCCCAAACCCATTTATTCTAATGTTCAAAATGCTCCATCTCCTACCCCTCCCATCGGAAATACTTATGAGGTAAATGCTATACAATCTACCCCTGTCGTTAAAAAAAAATCCAGAAAGGGAAAGGGTAAGAATAAGGAGGACAAAAATACTTCGCAAGTATAAACAACCAAAACACCCGATGTTGACGATAGGGATAAATGCAAACCTCAATACCCTTGTCTTATCTGTGGTGATGATCACTACATGAAGGATTGTCCACGTCATGCCGAGGTTAACAAGTTCCTTCAAGGGACCCCCAAATCCCCCACCCCAACCATACTGTCCCAACCCTTCCCCTCTCAACAACAGGCCCAATTGGTCATTCATGACCAACCTTCCCCTTCCACTATGTCCTATGTATTAATGTGTACTGGAGATTCAAATAAAAATGACATTGCACTCACCACTCGAGCCAAAGATTATTCTCCTTCCAAAGAGAAGGTTGATACAGTACCGCCTTCGTTGGTTCAACCCTCTCCAACAATCCCACCTACAAATGGTCCTCTTCATCTAAAATGACCAAGCCTCAGTATAGCTCTTTTCCCTCCCCACAAAGGTGTTGTTCAAAAATCGACTTTCAATCCTCATGCTCGTGCTGCCTAGAACTACAGCATTGTCGAAGATCTGGCCCAAGCACTATCTATGATGTCACCCCTCGAAGTCCTTCAAAGTTGTCCCACATAACGTAAGGCACTGTTGAAATCTATTGGTGGAATCGACCCCACAGATACGAACTTAATAATTTTTTACTTCGAAGATCACATTCCAAGGTTACCCACCCAACTCGCATTCCAAATACAAGTTATTGTCTCTAACAAAAACATTTGTAGAACTGTTATCAATGAGGGTGCCTCGACGTGTGTCATGTCTATTACCTACTGGAAATCCATCGACTCTCCCCCTTTGACTGAATCCCATAACACACTTAAAGCCTTCAATGGCTTTAGTTTTAATCCTTACGGTGTCTTTCCTTCGTTGCCAATCACATTAGAAGGAAAAATGGTCCAATTCGAAGTGGAAGTCTTTGATGCTCCTCTCGATTACAACCTTCTACTTGGTCGTAGCTAGATTGATTCCATGTGCACATTTGTGTCGACTCTCTTTGATGTCATCTATTTTCCTCATCAAGGGAAGGTCATTACTGTCAACCAATAAGCCTTCTTTAACTCAAATACATGTATTGGCAACGTGTCATTCATTGCCAACCCCCCCCCCCAGATACGAGAACGTCGGTGTAGGTCTTCTTAAAGACTCTTCGTTAATGGGTACCTTCCCCATACCACCGCCCAATGTTCCACATCTATCTGTCACTTCAATCAACATGATCTCCACTTCTATTCACAGAACCCCCACGTCTCATGACCCAGGGATGGTACTTGACCCTAACGATCATCTTTGTTACAACAACGAAATGTCTTTGAGTCTGGTCGAATCCACCTATCAGGCCATTCAATCGGCCACTCCATATACCCCCTCTCTTGGTGATTTATATCCTGATCCTTTCCATGTCATATTTCCCATAGACGAGATGATCATGTCTATTATGGAAAACACCCCATGGGACGATGGACATCATTGTTCCATCCTCTTCCTGGAAAAACACACCATCGAGAGCTATCAACGGATCTCGACCCATCAACCGTTGTCGTCATTTCCACCGTTCCCGAGTCCACACATGATGTGTTTTCCAAAGGGAACTTAAGTAACATCTCGCCCACCATTCCCCTCGACATATCCATAAAACCTGGAATTGTCAAAAAATGTCCATATCAAAGCTCCGCGTTCCCCTGATGAAATCATCACCTACAAGTCTCTTTTCAAATAATTTCGTGACATTTTCACCTGGAGATATGAATAAATGTCGGGTATTGACCCTGAAATTTTGATACATGAGATCAAGACATACCCCGATGCTAAACCCGTCCAGCAATGCCTTCATCCAATTCACCCACGTAAAGCGGCCGCCATCAAGCTTGATGTCGAGAAACTTCTCAAATCCAACTTTATTTACCTTGTGGCTCTCACTGACTGGGTTTCCAATCTTGTCCCGATCAACAAGAAACAAGGCACAGTCCGTGTGTGCATTTATTATAGGGATGTTAACAAACATTGTCCCAAGGAAAACTTTCCTACCCCTTTCGTCGACCATATTGTCGATGACTGTGCCGGAAGTGAAATCTTCTCTCTGATGGATGGTTTCTTCGGGTATAATCAAATCAATATTGTTCCCGAGGACCAACACAAAACTGCTTTAATTTGTCCTTGGGGCACTTTTGCCTATCGAAAACTTCCTTTCGGTCTAAAAAACCTCGCCGCCACTTTTCAACACGCTATGTCTTATGCCTTCCATGATATAAATCATATTTTGCAACCCTATCTCGATGATTTACCCACTCATTCCATGCGTCGTGTTGATCATCCAATACACCTCCGAGCCATTTTCCTCTGATGTTGGTTTTACCATCTACGCTTGAATCCTCACAAATTTGTTTTCTACATAGAATCTGGATAACTTCTAGGATTTATTGTTTCACATCAAGGGATCTGGGTTGATCCTATTAAGAAAGAGGCGATTCTCAATCTCCCTCCTCCTTCTACACTTTGCCAGTTACAAATTTTGCAAGGGAAAGCAAATTTTCTTTGTTGTTTCATCCTGAACTACGCCGAGATAACTCTTGGATTTACGTGTCTACTCAAAAAGGGGTCTGAGTTCATATGGGACACCATCGCCAACAAATCTTTTGAAGCTCTGAAACTATCCCTGACATGTTCTCCGCTTCTCTTTCCCCCTGATTACAGTCGCAATTATTTCCTCTACCTCGCAGCCTCGGATTACACCATCGCCATGGTCCTTGTCTAAGAGGATGATTCACATGACGAATATGTGATATATTACTTGATTTGAAGTCTAACGCCTACCGAAACCAAGTATTTACATGTTGAAAAACTGGCCTTGGCAACCGTCCAAGTAGTCCAACGTTTCCGGTACTATATCCTCTCTCACAAGACTACGGTAATTTCTAACTACAACCCTATGCAGCAAATTCTTACCCGACAACTGCTAGGGGGGAAATACTCCAAGTGGATAGTGATACTCCAGGAATTTGACTTAGAATTCGAACGTGCTAAGTCCAAGAAATCCTTAAGTTTTGTTGAGTTGATATGCGATTTTCCCTACTCTGAAATGGAAAATGTAGCAGTCGATTCATTACATAATGAATCCCTTTTCCTAATTAGTTCCGATGATCTTTGGTACGAAGATATCATCATATATCTCCAAACCCAGACTTTCTAGCCCAATTTGTCAAGCATTGACTGTCATTGAATATGATACCAAGCCCATCAGTATATTATCCTTGGCGATACTCTTTATCGTCGTGGGATTGACTCAGTTTTTTGATGCTATCTCACATTTGACAAAGCCGAGAAAGCCTTAAATGACTTCTATTCTGAAGCCTGTGGTGGTCATATGTCTAGGTATGCTACTGCCTAGAAGATCTTACACATAGGGTATTTTTGGCCTTCTTTATTTAACAATTGTATAATTGTCGTCCACAAATGCCATGCTTTCTAGACCTACAACCATAAAATCTAGTCACATCCTGCTCCTCTTCACCCTGTGGTCTCCATCGATCCTTTTGCGAAATGGGGCATCAATTTCATGACATGTCACCCCCACTCGGTCGGGGGGCATGGATACATTATTGTAGCCGTAGATTACTTTACGAAATGGGTCGAGGCGATGCCAACATTTGACAATACCAGAAATACTGCAACATTATTCATATTCAATCACATCATAGCTCGTTTTGGTGTTCCTCAGGCTATCGTCACTATTCACGGTAGTCACTTTAGAAACTTCATGATGTCCGAACTCAATGAAAAGTTGAGTCTTCGCCATGAAAACTCAAAACCCTATTACCCACAAGCCAACGGCCAAGTCGAAGTGATCAACAAAATCCTCATTACCATGCTTCAATGAATGATAGGGATTCAAAAAACAAGTTGCCACATGATGTTGTTCTCAACATTGTGGGCCTATCGGACTTCTAATAAGTCTGCTACCGGGTTTACACCATTCCGGTTAGTCTATGGTCTTGAAGCCATCCTGCCAATTGAATGTGAGATACCCTCCTTAAAACTAGCCATAAAACTCCTCTCGAACACTTCTGCCGAAGAAGAACATCTGTTGTATCTCATGCGATTAGACGAAACTCTTCGCAACGCTTCCCTAGTCATAGAAACCCAGAAGAAATGCGTCAAAGACCAATATGACAAACATGTCAAGCCTCATGTTTTCTCCGAAGGTGATCTGGTTCTCCTTTACGAACAAGATCAAGACATGATAGGGGCTGGAAAATTTGTAGCCATGTGGCGAAGTCCTTATATCATGAAAAGAGTTCTGGAGAAAGGAGCTTACGAGTTAGTAGATTACGGCAGTATCCCTTTGAGTGAACCCAGAAATGGGTTGTACTTAAAGAAGTACTATGCCTAAGATCACCTGTACATGAGTACTTGTATTTTATTGTATCATACTTCTTATGTGTTACTGTAGTATGCATTTTCGTTATCTGGTCTCTGCCCTTATTTTACGTTGTGTTTGGTTTCCAGATGTTAGAATCTTTACTACCCCACATTGGCTTCGTTGATGGCGCTAGCCGTAGTACTTAGAACCTTGCTTCTACTAGTTGGGCAATTTACGCCCCTACAAACGAACTCATCACTCTACGAGGTGTGTGTCTTGGTCGTGCGACCAACAATATTGCAGAGTATAGAACCGTTATCGAATTATTGATTAATGTTATCTTTCTCAGTATCCGTCACTTGGTTGTACGACTCAATTCGCAGCTAATAGTACTACAGTTAAGTAATGTCTATGATATTCAAAGTTCTGATTTAATACGGGTATATTTGCGAATTCGCCTCTTGGAACGTTATTTTGATTATATTGAGTATCAAAATATTCCTAGATGTCTAAATACATTAACTGATGCATTAGATAATTATGTTTTAGACAGACATTTAGGCCATTTATAAACCAATCACATCACAAGTATCACACAACACAAGATAAGCCGGTAGAAGCCATATATATGTATATATAACGATCAAAAGTTTGTTTACAAAAAGTTCCTGTCTGAGGACCAAAATTTCAAAATCTGAAGCTCATAGCTTCTACAAAGTAGCATCATGGATGATTCTTACGATAACATATGACTACCTGCGACACCCTACGAAGTAGTCGACCAATGGACTTTAACACCCCCACAGTATGGTGTTGATAACACCGATGGACCTCCCCGATAGTCATGTCCAAAATGTCAGCAGTTAACCCCTCCAAGTTTTTCTCCACTGCTTCATAATCTTCATCATCCCATCGCGGCACTGGAGCCACCTCTCCTCATCACTGAATAGGAGATGTACCCGGAGGTCAGTATGGCCCCACATATGTGTCATTCAAAAGTGATTTTTTTGATTAGTCCTTAGATGAACATAAAAAAAACATTTCATATGATAAAAATTACAAAAATATTTAACAGAACAAAAAGTGTAGCTCTTACCTAGATCTCCCCACTAGGCGTCCTCAGGTAGGGATAAGTCTGGGTCCCCTTGGAAATCCAATCCGGCATAGGCATAATAATCTACCATCAGCATCTGTGGTTGCAACCAGTCAAAGAATGAATCGTTATATTTGATGATTGTACCCACTACATGTCGGGCCATGAGGTTGTACCATCTCAACATCCTGGGATCCTCTAGAGTCGGTAAACCCCACTCAACCTGCAACCTTAGCAAGGGGACCCTCTCAATAAAGAAGGACACCAAAAGTGATCAGTACCTGAATTGCTTCAGGTCACCTTTCCTACATTTTGTCAACTGCCTCTTTACGCTACGAAGGATTGTGTCTGACCAGTTAAAAACCCGAAGCTCAGTACACTCTATGGCGTATTGGAAATAGCTTTGGAGAGACATTTGTGGAGCAGAACTCCTATCCATATGAGAAATGGTGAACAAGATGGTGCGAAGGGTCAAATCCTGGACCCCCCAAATAGCCACATTTCCTTTGCTTCTTTCTGCCTCTGGAACACAGTACCAACGGTAATACTCACTCATAGAAAACCTGCCACCTCAGCTACCAGTCAAGCTAGCATGGTACCCACACCATGATAATATTGTTAGAAAGAAAACATCCTCAATATCCAAAGACAATGTGTGGACCCCCACGTGGAATACTTGCTGGTCCATGTCCCACATATGGACGAGGTACTCCAACAGCCTAACTTGGGCCCTCATACCTGGGATCCGAAAGAATTTCAGAAGACCACAGTCTCGTAAAGTGGCAACGGTGCCCAGGTTGTTCCCAGCAATAGCATCATCTTATTCATGTTGTATTTCATGCCACTCCAGAACCATCGTGCCGGTTAAATTCCTGCACAAGAACCATAAGAAGAAAAGTCAGTAACTCTTTTTAGACCTTGGTACTTTTTCATTGAGCAAAAACCAAAGTAAATTTTCATTTTTTGGTTCTCGCAGGTGCCCCTTTGGAACAATGTGAGGTTCTCATAGGTTCCTTTGGGGCCACCTATGAGAATCATGCATTCTCGTAGGTCCCATATGGATAGCCTACGGGAATGCCTGGGCACAAGTTTTGGCCCTAAAAAAACTCAAAAACTTGAAATTTGCCAATGAAAGAAAAAAATTGAACCATGAGAAGGTAGAAGACAAGGATCTTACCTCACTGACAGAGACAGTTCGTCAACCGGTTGCTTGTACCTCCCGCAATCGAGCACTGAAAATCAAGGGCAAAAAGGGGTTTGGGGCTAAATTTTTGGTAAAGTCACAAATAACTATGGTAAAAAATCCTTTTACCCACTTATATTTTATTTTTACCATGTTTATGATTTTTATATTATTTTATTCATTAAATGCCTAATAGCCCTATGAGTGCAACCTTTGTAGGTGTAATGACTTTGAAGTCTACACGAAGGAGTACAAATATTTTATCTTCTCATCGCATATTTAATTATTTTTTATGGTTTTTAGACAAAACTTCGAGCTTGGTCTTTTGTTCATTCTCACGCTCGAAAATACTTGAGAATGTAATCGAGCACACTTTTATCACTTTTTCGGGCTCATCAAGTTTATACGAAAAAGGAACCCCCCTGGAGTCCTCTTTAAGATCTTTTCAGACTCTCTAAACATGAAAAAATTGTCGAGCGATCTTGCTATTTTCACACTCGTTAAAGTATTTGAAGAAAGCATTTGTTGGGAGATAATTTATCTCTTTTTCATTATCTTCAGACTACTTTATGAAAAAGGAACTGAGAGAGTTCTCTTTTAAGTGTTTTTCCAGACTCTATAATCATGAAAAACATTCAAGTTTTCTATCTTTGGACTCGTTAAACAAACATCGAAAGACCCATAATGGGACTGAACCACTCCTTCGTAGGATTCGTTAAACATACTCGGAGGGACTCGTCCGAAGGATGAGCCTACATCAACAAGCATATGTTATCCTCCTCAAGCTTGCATAAAAATAAAAAAGGTACTCCCCAGAAATGGTGGGGGGAAATTTCGGAAAGGGATGTGTTTTTGTATTCATATTATTGGTAGTAAGTGTTGCTCTTGAACATGACACCCCCTATTCATTATTTGAAGTCAGTTTGGGAAATCCATTTGTCTCTCATTCAACTTGCTACAAGGTCATATCCTGATTCATCTCTGAGTCAGTGTTGCCAAATCATTGGTCGTGTCATTCATATGTTCAAAAGAAGTTCATCTGAAACCTCTATTGAGTTAGCCATCTGCAGTTGTCCATTCTCACCGTGTCGACCTTCCCTGTGTCCAATTCGACCTATATCATACTCTGTTTCACCTTCAGAATGTGTTACTCATTTTGTGTCATTGATGGGGGATACATCAAGGCCCTCCTATGATGAGTTTTGTTTCGTCGACTCCAACTCATTATCCGGAAACAAGTCTTAAAAATTATTTGGTACCTTGGAACTTGCATGCCTCAATGGCAGGTTTCCTCGCTTTCGACAGTGGGTTTTCATCATTGACCCCTAATTAGGAGATTCCGTCGAATGTTTGACCTCAACTCATTTATTCACATTCGGTGGATTGTACTAGTGTACCTTGGGAGTCATTGACATTAATGGTGATTTCCATCGCACTTGTTAACGGTTGCATCATTGACCGGTAATCAAGTGGTTTCTACCATGTTCAACTTCAGCACATGTAATCACATGGTTAGATTCATACTTTCAGGTGACAGGATTGAAGACCCTGGGTCTCATATTTTTGATCCAGGTTGCGATGGAATATGTATTATTTGTCGACACATAGATCCACTTTGTATGTCGTGTGGCTATGTCGTCCTATTTTGGGAATTCTTGCATAGATCCACAGTGTATTCTTGGTGGTTGTGCAGTAATTTTTTATGGCATGGATCCACAGTGTATGATTGGTGGCCATGACCTAAGTTCATGATGTCATCCATATTTGATCTGAGTATGGGAATTCCTACCTCATAACTGGTATTATATTCTACAGATGCTTGATTGTTTGCAGGTTTTTGATTAGGTGCGCTCCTAGTTTCTGGCACACACACGCAGTTTACAAAGTATTTCGGCTGTCACAGATTCCATCGTCATACTTTGGTGGGCATTCTGTTACACATGATTTTGGTCATCTTGGTAATATCTTAACAAGGGTGTATTCAACCTCCCAACAAGAACTCTTTCCTGAGAAAAGTGGCATTTATCTCCTTCCAGAAAACCTATTTTTAAAGTGAGTTCGCAGGCTTCCTATAGCCTAGGGTGCTAGAATGCCTAATTCTCACAGGTATCCTTCATCTAGGGTGAAAACTTCTCACATTTTACTCTATACATAGGGTGCGAACTTGTTTTTAGGCTTTGAAAAGAAAAGAGGTCGCGAGGCTTCTAGAAGGGAATCTTCTAGAGAATGAGTTGGCATTCGTATGGTTGTCATTTTACTGGCTTCTCTGATTTGATGGGGTCATTCTCATCCATGTAACCATCTCACCCTCTCCTATATATTGAAAGGAATCTTATGGAAAAGTTTAAGCAAGATTGAATGAAGAATTGGTGAAAGAATTGTGTATAGAACCCTGTTGCGACAGAATCTTGGAGACCCTAGTTGGTCTATCAAGAGGTATTAGATCTTCTTCATGCAAGTTCAAGAACAAGTGTGTGTGTTGGAACCAAGAGCCATCAAAAGGAAGCTTGCGACATCAAGGTGATCAGGTTGTATCTTCTACTTTGAATTAATATGATACAACGACATGTCCCTTTCCCATAAAGTCACTCTTACTTTATTGTGTAATTCCTTGACCATATGCATAAGTTGACGTTGAATATATTTTGCCATATTCACTTTGGTTGGTTTCTGTTGTCTTCAACTTGACTTCACGAGAGAACCAGAGTGAATTGGGATCAACAAAGATCTAAGGAAGTGATATCAAGGTATGTTATCTATTCCTTCCTATTAGCAAATTCAATGAATACAACTTAGGGAAAGAGTATTGTCCTGTCCTGTTTTGTTCTAGATCCAGGTGGATCTAGGGAGATCTATTAGTGTCTGCACCTACCGATTAGTTCGATAACAATCTTTCACTTTCTTCTTCTTGTTTCTAGTGACGTTGACATTAGTGTGACAATATTTTGCAAATATTTTGAGAATGGGCCCCATAGATATCTTCCCTCTTACCCTGTCCGGAGCCCAAGATTAACGAGACATATCCTTTGTAGCATTAATGTTGGGAAAAACAAAATTGACGTTGGGTGGGATTCTTAAGGGGAGAAGGTAACATATTTGTTATTATCATTAAACTTATGCATTAGGGATTATGCTCTAACTTCTCACTCATTCATGCATTTTTTCATCGCTTGAGAGACAAAGTTAACAATCAATATCTTCAATAAGAAAACATACTTGGTGGTCTTGATGAGTAATTTCTCTTATTTTTGTGTTTTCATGGACCTTAGGGAACTCCAAATCATAAGCATCTTAGTCTAAATGACAAGGAATGGATGCATTCATATTAGATTGTCATGTTCCTAGAGGCCTATAAAGCAAGTAGGGTCTCTTAATTTCTTTTATAAAATTTTGATAAAATTATCATCCTTCAACAAAGGCATCAAAATCCACAACAATTTCTCATTATCCAAACTAATATCCTTCTTTAATCATCTTAATAGTCTTCCCCCCCACATCCAATTCACTATGGAAACCCAAAAAGACAACTCCCTTCCTTTCTTGGATTCTCTCATCTCACGTCTTCCCAATGGCTCCCTATCCCACCAAGTTTATAGGAAGAAAACCCACACTGACAAGCATCTAAATTCCATCTCCCACCATCACCCAGGTCAAAAATTCATTGTCCTAAAAACCCTAATTACTCATGCCCTTCAAATATTTGCTCTTGTTGTTCCTTGACCAATTTTTGAATAATACTTGGTCATATTTGACCGTTTTTGGGACTGCGACAGCTAGTCAAAGATGGAGCGCAACATGAAGCGGAAATTGGGGGAGAAATACCTATTTTCGGGTCCTTTTATGGTTTTTGGGTTAATGTAATGGGAAAGGGATGTCATCCCGTGGGTTTACCCATGCTTAATCCCATTTTGTAATCTATAAATAAATATTTAGGCAATCTAAGTAAGAGACAGTAGTACATCTATGTGATGTATAGCTAAAGGCTTAGTGCTAGCAACTAGATCTATGTGATTGGATGCTTATTGTAAGTGATTTTTGCATGATTGTAGGAAGCTTGAAGATCTCAGTGCAAGTTGTTGTAGTTTTGTGTTGAAGTGCAAGGAAGAAGGATCTAGCGAGTTGCGCAGATCTTTTTTCCTGTGTGAAGTAATGATTATTGAAGCTCTGTGTTGTAACTGCTTGACCGAGATAATAAAGAAGAATACTTTGTGGACATAGCCCCAAGGTGGGGGTGAACCACGGTAACTTTGTGTGTTGTGTTATGTGCTTCGATCTAATGCTAAATGCCTTGATGTGTTTAGATAGATCTAGTTATGCTTTGTGCTTATGAGATATGAATGAATGTTAGGTCTGATATATAAGATTCTTAGTGCTTGATCTGTTGAATCCAATCTATCTTGCTGCAGCTAGGTGCTAAATCTTCTTGAATCTAAGTATATACTGTGGTTCTCTGTGTTACTTGCGAAGTAAGATAAGGGTTAATTCTAAGTGAACTATTGATGTTGAGTGCTCTGTTAAGAGTGTAATCATAGATCTGTGTCCCAGCTAAGGTTGCAGACATATGAGTCATGCAACCACCCCTACCTCTAACTTGGGTGAGACTTCATCTGCTTCATAGGTGTTGTCGAAAGGACCGGTAGTTAGGGTTTTGTTGGTGCTCTCTTGAGCATTGAACCCTGGGTCTACCCCTGTGCTAACAACTACACAATTCCTTGAGGAGGAAAATTACCTTTTAACCAAAACCCTTCTACCCAATGGCTACTTTATCTATCATATTAGCAGAGCCTTCCGCGCAAAAAATAAACCAAAACCAAAAACCACCCCTTCCTCATCTCCCCCCTGTTCTCTCCTCTCTTTTCCTTACATCCAAGGAACCACCGATCACATAATGAAACTATTACCTAAGAAGAATATCAAGACTATGTTCAAACCTTATAAAACCCTTAAACAATGTTTTATAACAATTAAATATAAATATGACCCTATGCTCAGCTCGAGAGTTTACCAAGTTCCTTGCTCCTATGGGAAATTGTACATAGGCCAAACTGGAAGAAACTTTAAAGACAGACTCAAAGAGCATATAGTTGATACTACCGATAACCGAATTTCAAAATCTGCCATCATCGAACATTATTATAATTCAAAGCACCTTACTTGTTTTGACCAAGCTAAAATCTTATCTCCCACCCCTCATTACACCTCATGTCTCATTCAAGAAGCCATTGAAATTGAGAAACATCCTAATACCTTCAACCATGAATATGGCTACAAACTAAGCCATGCTTGGAAACCCACCCTCCATCACCTTGACCATTAAACCCCTCTCCCTTGATAATTTTCCTCTAGCCTCTTCCTCCAACCGATCCACCCTTATAGTCCCATGGTTCTATTTTCTTCTTTTTTTACCCTTTTTTGGCCTTTGTTTCCCTAATCTCTGTCTTTTGTGTCTCTTTGTCTCTTCACCTTTTCTTCCCTTACCTCTTAACTCAAATGCATTGTTTCACCTCTCCTCTCTTGATTTTTTCCAAGATTATTTTTATTTCATCTTTACCATTTCTTTTTATCATGATTTGCCTTAATTCTTCTCCCTTCACCAAACTATTATCATTTCTTCCCCTTAATCACCATCTTAATCACCATCTCTCTATTTATCATGCTCTTCATTTCCCCTTGTTTCTAACAATTTTACCCCCTTTTGTCTCTTACCTCCCCCTTGTCTTCACATAATACAACCTCCCATTTCTCTATGACTCCCTCCTTTCCCTTATCTTACTAAAATTTGTATTCTTGTTTCTTACATTATCTTATCTCCTTTCACTTTAATTTAACACCTTATTTTATTCTCATGCATTATTATTCCAAACTAGTATAAACCTTTATTATTTTATTTAAGACTTTGTTATTTTAACACTTTATCTTTATTTTTAATTTAATATTTTATTATTCTAATACTTCATTATTTTAAGACTTTTTATTATTATTTCATTTAATTCAAATCTTTATCTTTATTTTATTAGTTTCTCTTTCTCAATCTTAATAGTTTAATTATTCTTTTTCTTTTTCTATTACAAACAACCTTCGTCTCTCCTCCTTTATCTTAATTTAATACTAGATTTAATCTAATACCTTATCCTATTTTTACTAATTATTCTAGAATTGAATATTTTAATTATTCTATTATTATTATTATTTTTCCTCAATCTCAAGAGCCTCATTATTTTTCTTTTTAATTACCTAATGGCAAAAAATAACTTCAATCCACTAACGGTAAAAATGTTCTCCTATATTTACAAACCTTGACACTTTTTTGCAACCTATCAGCTTTTGATGTCCCTAATGATGGGTGGAGTGTCCACCCGAAACATTGGATGTTTCAAAACTCCACACATAGTTATGATCCAAAAATATCTCTAGCAATTTATTATTTTCTAATGAGATGTATAATGAACATGACTCCCATGGTTAAGTAGGATTGGGGTATTCTCAAAATATGAATATAAAATGAAGTGCTCATAGGCCACCAAGAAGTGCGCACCACTTTCTTGACCACTCATGATGAGGGGGCATTCCATAATTAATGTTAGATGTTTCTATTGTAGTTGTTTTGTTAACTTCAACAAATTATATTGTAAGAAGATAATAACGAGAAGAAAAAATTCACCTTGCTTATAAAAGTTGCCCCTCTCTCACTCAATAAGAGGGATGGTTATTTTCTTCTCTAATCGTTTATTTTCTCAATCTTCATGTTTTATCTATTTTTCTTTGTTCTACACATTGAGTTCTTATTGTGTGTGTTTTTTAGATCTAGATGCAAATAAATTGGTACCAGAGCCTGGATCTCATCAAGCTTCCGTTTGATGCAAAGAATTAGATGGGAAGTCATCCACTAATTGATAATTTATTTTTTCTGTGTGTTTGTGTTAATTAGATGCAAACGCTCGTCACAATGTTTCTATATGCCCTCTTCAACATTTCTCTACACACTCTTGTCAGGGATTCCCAATGCAACCTCTTTACTAGGTCTCAGTGTGCCCTTCTCAGGGTTTTCCAGTATGGCCTCTTGTAGTGCACATAGCCTACTGGTAGTGTCTATTCAATGTGAACCACGATGCCTCATAAATAACCATTTATAGAGGACTTTGTGTCCGTTGTGTCTACACCAATTTAGGATATATATCTTTCTATTTATGAATTACTTTGTATGCCTTAGCGATGAGCTCCCACACTCATGTAGCTCGATACTTATTTTCAATTGCCCAAATTGTTCAGGCCAAATGAATGGAGAGATTTTCAATTCTTGGATCTGCAACCTCTCAACCTATTTTAAGACCTATCTCAAGATGGGAGAGGACATGAAGCTTCATATCACTAACCTCCAGTTAGAGGGCATGGCACAAGCTTGGTGGGATACTCACCTTGAGAATGCTCTATTGGTCATTTAGCTAGATGAGTCCACATCTACCTTTCTTTCATGCCTCACTTCTTGGGAAGAATTTTTTCAGGCCTTACGAGACCGCTTATATTCCCCACGATATTAACAAATCCTTCTTGCTAAATAATTGCAGCTCCACCAACTCTCCAATCAATCCGTACAGAGCTACATTGATGTCTTATGCAAATTGTGCATCCAGTTGCGCATTTATGACCCAAAAGGGGTACTAATTGTCAAATTTAATTCTCGTCTATTAATGATTTTCCATCGTGAAGTTGATTGTTTTTAGAGTCCTTCCTTGGAAAAGGCTTTTCTTTTAGCCTTGGTTATGGAGCGTAAACTGTCTCCTCGAATCCGCTCTCAACCAACTTGATCTGGTCCTTCTACTATTGATCCTTCTCCTCTCCTCTTTTCCCTACTTCCCCATCCACACCTAGAAATGCACCCTAGTGTACCTTTCACAAGACCAACTCGCATGCCTCTACCAACTATTAGGTACTTAAAAACCTTCGCACCAACAAGGATTTATTTGCAAATATCGCTCAGTCAGATTCCTCTAACCATACCAAAGTCATCTCTATCGATAATCCTATCGCAGTTTACCCTTCTCTGATCCTGATGACCGCTAATGAACCCGACACCTATAATTCCCCCCTGTTTAAACATAATTGTTAGATTAAGCATGAGTTGGCTACCTAATCTTGGACAATGTTAGCCAAAAGGACCTCGTTGCCAAGGATTTTGTATAATGCCTTCAATTACCCACCTCTCCACACCTGGATCCATATCATCTCGACTTGGTACAAAAGGGAGGCCCTTGTCTCACTGTCTCTCGATATTGTGTGGTGACATTTTTTATTGGCCCTTTTCGAGATACTATGGTGTGTGATGTAGATACTATGATGTGTGATGTATCCCTACTATATTGTGTCGATTCATTACTTGGCATTCCCTACCAATAGGCTCCACAAGTTGTGTACCATGATAAGACCCATCAATACCACCTGCAACAGGAGGAGCGCACCTACATTATTACATCTTCTCCTCTTCTCTTAAGTCCACCCAACCTATTATTGGATATGTATTCATTAATCAAGTTAGTATGAAAATATAAGTCTCTTTGTGCTTAATGTGTCCTATTAAAATAGATAACATGATCAACTATGTCCCTCTGGGAATGGCTTCCCTGCTCCAAGAATTTGCATATGTCTTCACTCAACCCATGGGCTTGCCACTATATCGATCTATTGAACACACAATTGATATCATTCCTGGCGCTTATTTTCTCCTCACTCATAGAGAGGCTACTGAGATAGAACAACACTTGTCCAACTTGTGAAATCAATCGATATTCAACCTTCCTCATCATCTTGTGCGTCACCAACCTTTATTCTTCCCAAAAGAGATGCATCTGAATGGCTCCTTGTGATTGATTATCGTACCCTTAGCAAAGCTATCGTTAAAAATCGCTACCCCCTACCTCAGATTGAGGATTGTTAGACCACTTAAAAGGAGCTTTTTTTGTCACAAAGATGGATTTGACATCTCGCTACCATGAAGTTCGCATGCATGGAACAGACACATGGAAAACCACTTGCAAGACCAAGTTTGGGATTTTTGAGTGGCTGGTAATGCTAGTTGGGATGAAAAATGTGTTGGCCAAAGTTAATTACAACACCTATGACAAGGATTTATACAGTTTGGTACAGGCCTTGAAGGAGTGGTGCCATTATATTCTTGACAAAGAAATAATTATTCACATCGATTGTCACCCTATCTTCATCAATTCAAAAAGAAAGATTCAAGAGCAACACCATCTAAAGTGGGAAACCTATCATCAGCAATTCTATATCGTAATCAAATACAATAAAGGTATTTCTAACAATGTGGTTGAATTGCTAATTCAGAAACCTACTCAGGTACTAGACATTTTAGCGATGTGTTGTGAAACATATGATGCTTGGAAAGACATGTATGCAACAGATCCATGTTTTTGTGAAATTTGGGGAGAATTGCATCAACCTACAATAATCAATCAAATTCCCTTTTTGGATTATACAAGCTATGATGGTTGGCTTTACAAATTCAACCAACTATCTGTGCCACATTTTGAATATCATCTTATTCTCATCCGAGATGCACACACCTCTGCATGTGGGAGGAACTTTAGCATAGCCAAGACCATCCTCAATCTCCATCACTACTTATACTATCCTGTGCTACCAAAAAAGGTAGAGAAATTCATTCGTTCTTGTTTTATTTGTTCAAAAAATAGGCCATCCAACTGTAAGCATAGTCTATACTAGCCTTTACCTATGCCCTCTCGTCCTTGGGAATCCATTTCCATGGATTTTCTAACTGGCATTTCTACCATGGTCCAAAAACATGATGCTATTTGGGTAATCGTTTGTCATTTTTCTAAGATGGCTCTTTTTCTCTCCTGCCATAAGACTACCTCTGTTGCTCAAAATGTAAACCTCTTCTTCCATCATATTTTTCCTCACTTTGGATTTCCCAGTAGCATTATTTTTTATAGGGACTCTCGCTTCCTTAACACCTTCTAGTGTACTCTCTCGTTCTTGTTGGGTTGATAAATTCATTTTTCCATTGCATTTCACCCCCAGACCGATGATAAAATGAAATTTTCCAATCATACTCTATTCCATTCCTTTCACAGTTATTTGTCTAAAAAAACTCTTATCTACATATTATACAACATAATTACAATTGGGAAACACATTCCTCCACTAGTTTCTTTCCCTTCGAAGTTTGTTTTGGGTTTCATTCCCTTGTGACCTCAGAGATCCCCCTCACTCTCAACCCTTTAGACTCTTCAAACTATAAATAGGAACAACACTTAGCTTAGTGCTTTATCCACCATATATCACAATGCCATATCCAGGTAGTCACTTCCTTACAAGTAGCCCAAGAATGTGCAAAACAGAGGCATGAAAAGCATCACACACAATTGTTCTTTCAGCGAGGTGACCGTGTTGTCTCTTGTTAGACAAGCACCACTTCAAAGGCCAACACCATAAGATGCACCCACTGCATTATGACCCATACATTGTTCTGGAACGAATTGGCAAGAATGCATATTGCCTAGACTTGCTTTCCCATATCAACATCCACGATGTGCTCAATGTGAACAATCTCAAGTTGTTCAAACCACATTTTCTTGAAGAAACCATCACATTCCATCGTCCAGTAGATAATACTCCATATTTTGAACCTTCGTTGCTCTTTGATACCATTCTTGACTCCAAGACTTGGACCACTCTCTAGCAGAAATATGTTTCGCATCTTGTGGGTTGAAAGGGATAGACACCATCTCATGCCAAATAGATGTCTATAGAGACATTGCAACACAATTTCCTTGAGTCATTGGTGGAAGCAGGGATGCTTCTGTATATCAACATGGATGAATTGGGCCACTAGTAAGTGTGCACCACTTCCTTGACCACTCATGATGAGGGGGCTTTCCATAATTAATGTCAATTGTTTCTATTGTAGTCATTTTGTTGACTTCAACAAATTATATTGTAAGCAACTAATAACAATGAGGAAAATTTCACCTTGCTTATAAAAGGTGCCCCTCTCTCACTCAATAAGAGGGATGGTTATTTTATACTCTAATCTTTATTTTCTAAACCTTCATGTATTGTCTATTTTTCAAGAGGTATCTTGTTGGTTATCTTCGTTATATTGTTGAGATTTGTCTTGGTGATTGATATTGGTGAGTAGATCTAATTTGGATGATGAGATTGATCTGACATGTTGTGTGGTGCATAGGTAATACACTTGTGTTGGTATATAATGTTGGTATTGT
>SNQJ01S0043459.1:23143-39052 GCA_010110895.2 Picea sitchensis | reverse complement strand
GTCGTGTTCCAGCATTCGTGTTCCAGCAGTCGTGTTCCAGCATTCGTTTTAGCATCTACGTTTCAGCCTCTGTGATTCAGTATTTGTGTTTCAGCATCTACGTTTCAACATCTGTGATTCAACATTTGTGTTTCATCATCTACATTTCAACATTTGTGATTCAGCATTTGTGTTTCATCATCTACGTTTCAACATCTGTGATTCAACATTTTTGTTTGTGCATCTATGTTTCAGCATCTGTGATTCAGCCTCTGTTCTCCATAAACAATCGATTGCCATCAATGACAACCTTGATCATCTGCATCATCTCTGCTATAGCCATATTTCCAACAGGTATAGTTTGATAGATTTCTTTCTGTCTACAAGTTGGGTCTTGTACTTGAGGGTTGGATTCCTCTTCTCAGTTGGTACTAAGATTTGCAGGCTGAGTCTTGCATTGAGAGTTGGTGCTCTTGTGGAATTGTTTCTCTATTCAGTTGTTTTTGAAAAAACCCCCCAAGGATTGTAGTCTGTAATATAAAAGAAAATTGTACATATATCTTGTGTTCCTTATATTCTTCATGATGATGGTTTATTGATGATTTTTGTTATTGAGATATGAGTACATACAACTTGTTATAAATGAAAGTAATGGATGATGACTAAGTGGTGATTTGTAACTAAGTTGTTTTGTAAAGGAGTAAAAATATCCCTAGACTAATTCACCCCCCTCTCAGTGTGGTTGATGTTTCCAATATGAAATTTTTTATTTTAAATTTGCAGATGATTTCAATTGAAAATATAAACATTAGCATAAATTTGAGTACAATTGAACCATTTTTTACCAACCATACAAGAAAGGATAAATGTATAGATGCCTTCATCATTTTCCATTGACACAAAATGCACAAGTTCCCAAAAGAAAAAGGCCACGTCCTCTAAAAAGTTCTAGTTGCTCCAACCTCCCCAAGGCTTCAGGTATTCTCAACATGACGGACAATTGTAGTGACTCCTAATATTGGCCCTTTCAATCGTCACTGTCACAAACAAGCATAGCATAGTGATCTTGGCATTTTGAATCACCCTCTAAATATACCAAAACCTATGAACTCCCAATGAACAAAACCATAGAACCAACAATGTATACTAAAATACATTTGAAGAACTTAAACCGACTATCCATGGTACTCTCTACGTTGATGCCTTTAAGATAAGTGTTATCATAACCATTCTTAAGGACAATAATGGCCTTGTTGTTAAGCTATAAAGCTAGTAATATACAATGATGTTTATTCGTAGATGAACATCAAGAGACTTTACCAAGAATTGAACCATTTTTTACCAACCATACAAGAAAGGATAAAGATATACATGCCTTCATCCTTTTCCATTGACACATAACACAAAATTTCCCAAGAGAAAAAGGCCACATATTCTAAAAAGTTCTAGTGGATCCAACCTCTCCAAGGCTTCAGGTATTCTCAACATGACAGACAATTGCAATGGCTCCAGATATTGGCCCTCTGAGTTGTCACTATCAAAAACAAGCATAGCATAGTGATCTTGGCATTTTGCATCACCCTCTACATCCAAAAGTAATGGATGATGAGTAAATGGTGATTTCTAACTAAGGTTTTTTGTAAAGGAGTAAAAAAATCCCTAGACTGATTCACCCCCTCTCAGTGTTGTTTGTGTGTCCAATACAAAAATTTTTATTTTAAATTTGTAGATGATTTCAATTGCAAATCCAAACATTGGCACAAATTTGAGTACAATTGAACCATTTTTTACCAACCATACAATAAAGGATAAATATATACATGCCTTCATCCTCTTCCACTGACATAGAATGCACAAGTGCCAAGAGAAAAAGGCCACATCCTCTAAAAATTTCCAGTGGCTCTAACCTCCCCAAGGCTTCAGGTATTCTCAACATGATGAACAGTTGTAGTGACTCTCAATATTGGCCCTTTGAATTGTCACTATCACAAACAAACATAACATAGTGATCTTGGCATTTTGCATCACCCTCTACATCTACCAAAAACTATGAACTCCCAATGAAAAAAACCATAGAACCAACAATGTTTACTAAAATACATCTTAAGAAATTAAACCGACTATCCATGGTACTCCTTACATTGATGCCTTCAAGATAAGCATTATCACGACCATTCTTAAGGGAAATAATGTCCTTGTCATTAGGCTAGCAAGATAGTAATATACAATGATGCTTATTTGCAGACGAACATCAAGAGACTTTACTAATACTTTACCTTATAGGAGCCAAGGTGGCTATATGATCCAGACTGGATCATTAAAGTATTTTCCATCTATCTTGATGATTTCAAAGTGGAAAAAATTGGAGGAGTTAGCTTGTAGGTTTATTTTAATGGTAGGTTTTAGTTTGTAAAATTGGGGTTTGAAACCTTCAAGAGCCATTTTGAGGCATCAAATAGCATTTTTAGGGGTCAAAACTATCTCTATTTTATCTCAAACACCTTGAATCTATTCTACACATTAAGACCTTTCCAATGGTGCAAACATCACATCAACTAGAGCTTGTATGCAAAATTTATGCCTCCTGGAAGTTGACCTACCATATTGATCCCCAGGATACGAGCAAATGCCACGTCAACCCCCATTACTCATGCATATGGGGATATCCACATATGGAATTTCAACAATATTCTAGAAGTTCCAAAACCTTATCACAATTGAGGGTTGAGGAAGTCAAAACCCTACCCCTAGATGGCTATTGAGCGATGTTAAATACCACACCACTATGAGGATAAGGGGTTTCATTATTTAGCATTGTATTTGTTCAATAGTTGAGTAGAGCACTTAGGAGTGGTATTCTGAGAGAAATATAGAGGAATAGAGATTCTGTAGTAGTCATACAGGCCATGGTGTCTAAGGCAACTCTGCAAAGAGTGTCTCTTTCTTTGTACTTGCATTTAAAGAAAAGAGAACAAAGTGACCTCACCTTTTAGTTGGGTTTTCTCTAGTATTGGGTTTCCAAGGTTATATCTTTTGTTTTTTTGTGGATGGTATGTGAATATTTATGTATGTGGAGGCTGTGAGGAAGGAGGGAAACAACTGCTTCAGAGAGAAACAATGGGATGCAATGACTGAACATTATATGAAATGCATCAAAGTCACTTTCCTTCAGCTCAAGAAGAGGTCCTGTAATGACAATAATAAAATGAAATTTCAAATGTAAATATAAATTATAATCATTTAAAATTCTACAATTACTTAAATAATAACTTATATGTTAAAAAAATCAAAATAACAATTCATATCTATATATTAATATTGAATTTTCAATTTTTTTTAGTTATCTTTATAGATAAAATATAAATTATAAACATAGTACAAAGTAAGTGGTTCAACAAATTTTCTAATTACTATAAATTACAACATAGAAAAAACTAGAACCATTTATTTAAATTGTGAGTTCCATAACTAATGTTATGGTTTTCTTTAACTTATAACGTATTCTTAAAATTTTCCATATTTTTCCAGGTTACCGATCAATCGAGATAAACCCAATTAACATTCCTAATATTTTCCATATAAACAAAACCAAAAATATTTCATCAACTATCAAATCCACAGATAGTCCTCTTTACATAGTATAAATGTTTATGTGCTATAACATAGTTCAAATATGGCAATAATAAACTATCAACTATCAAATCCACAGATATTCCTCTTTACATAGTATAAATGCCTATGTGCTATAACATAGTTCAAATATGGCAATAATAAACTACATCCTTTCTTTTAAGATATCAAAGTTTTATCTATACAAACTATAGGACTACCAAAACAACTAACACCAAAGAAACAAAGTCCAAACCAATGTTTCATTATATTGATTTGGCCTTTGGATTGTTAATGAGCATAAATAGGTTTCTCAAGGTCCATGAACAATAATCAGTGCTCTAAAGAGATCTTAACATGCATGATAACAAGGAAGCATTCATAGGATTTATATTTGTGTATTGAATATATTTCCTAACTACATGAAATTTTGAGTCCTTCACCTAAATTTAATGTAGTGTTCCATGAAGAAATTCTTGTTTGTATCCAAAAACATTGAAAACGATCTTGCACATCAGGAATATTGAACTATGACTTAGTTTGGTACTGCACAAAATGATAGACTAGAGCATAGGATCAAGGCTACAAACAAAACTCTAATTTGGATAATTGTTGTTGAACACCACGACTTGGGAGGCTAATGCATATGCCCTAATTTTCTAGGATTCAATTCAACCTAGGTATGCTCTGGATTCCACTAAGACAGGAACATCTACAACAGTAGCTCTAGTGACTACATATGCTCAAGGAAAGGGAACAACCTCTAGTTGTTGTGAGCAGAAGCAGAATTGAAGATCCTACTGAAAAAACAAATGAGAGTGTTATTTTTTAATGTGGTGATTGAAACAATCGAGCTGATATTTTCTCTTCACAAGTGAAATTACATTTGGTATGCCCACTCTAGATAGAAATTTATAGTACACTTGCAATGACTTGATCTCTTCCCACAAAGATCGATTTTCCCCTGATGCTCTTATGAAACCACGTATGGAGGAATTGTAACTGTAAAGGAAGCTTCTTTTTTTTCCCTTGATGGAACTAGAATGGGGAGTAAGAACCTAGGGGGAATACCTTTAATGTAACCTCAACCTAATAGGGGTCTTTGAATCACCTTGTTACATCCATCCACTTGCACATTAATCTGTAAGCTTAGCTTAGATCTATTTCTTTTGTAATTGGGAGTGTGATTGAGGTTGTGATGGTTCTATACGATGGATCTCAAAGATGGGATGGTTCCTTGGCCTAGTGACCTATATTCTTCAAAACCTCCTAATAAGGCATGGAGCCTGGAGATATAGGAGCATTGGATAGATTCTAGGGAATGGATTCTAAGCATAGATAGAGATGGTTTCCATTGGATGGGTAGGTGTGATTCAATTTGTTATGATTGGATCAATTGAGGTTGGTGCTTAGCAAAGTATCGTAGATTTTGGTATGTGAACATCGTGGTTGGATTCACTTCGTTGTGATTAGCTACCGGGATGATTTTAGGGGTTAAATTTCTCTCATGGGCTAATTTTCCATGGTTTTTCCAAAAACATGATTCTCTATTCTAAAAATGATTCACCCAAATTCTATAGGATAAAATTATTTTACCTTAAAAATCACCAAAATTGTATACAAAATATATAAAATCCTTAGAAATTTGAATATTTTCTACAAAAATATTGCCAAACATTTTATAGTTGGCATATGAAGGATTAGTAAGATTCAACAAGGTTTCTACATTTTAAAATAAATTTATATCCTTAAAATCATCCCTGATTAGCTATACTAATATGGATGTTTAATCAGAATCATCGGTTATGTGGCCCAATGCATATGTTTTATTATTAATACCCGATGAATATGTTTTGATCCAATCCCCACCCCAATTTTGTACCTTTTGTCCAGGCTATGAAATATCTTTACCTTTAGGTAAAGGTAAACCTAAAGGTAAAGGCCATTGGGTCCAAGGTTCCTCTTTGACCGTATTTTGAAGCACTTACCAAAATCCTCCTCTATTGGAATCAATGTGAAATAATAAAATAATGCACCCAATTCATACATTCGCATCTGGCCTCCCCTAATTTATCATATTTGGTATTATCCTACCGGATTCACTGTAGGGGGCAGATGATCTATCTCGAGCATCCTTCCACGAATATATAGACCAATGAACAACCCATATGTTTATCCTTACTAATATAGATCTATTTATTTTTTTCTCCATAACACTTCATAACTATTGGTTGGTGGATGGTTGGAACTACATATTTATCTACTCAGTTAATAAGATCAATGACTAGGCCTTGACTATTAGTGATGCATGTTCTATTGATGTTACCTTTGCCTCTATTTTCTATGCCACTTGTAGCTTTGCCTTTTCTCCTGATGATGGTTCTTCAACCCGATCAATAACTAACTATGGATTTTCAAGAAATTATATGGATTTAAGGTCAAGCAGAGTCCACCAACCTCAGTCATGGAGATTGATTCAGCATAGTGAAGGTCCATGCATATTATAAGTGTTATTTCCTAGGTGTTGTTTCTCCACCTTGCTTATGGATTAGTGTGCTTTTCCCACTTAAAAATGGGACTCCTCCCCCGTAGCGTTACTTTATGACTCTGGGGCCCTAGGACCTTTATTTGGATTCCATGCCCCCATGCCTCCTATATTTCCATATATTTCTCTATCCTCACATTTCAATCTCTCGGATTAGGAACTATGCCTCGTCTATATAGAATAGTATACATACGCTACACAGTTTTTTATTCTGATTGGTAGACACTTATTATTGGCCTCAGATTATGGGTCTAGGGATTGTTTCCCATTTTCCATTTCTTTACACATTGGGTTGGGCCTTTGATCATATCACAATCACAAGGTAAGGGACAAAACCCCTACTCAGGATCAACACCCGATCATACTAGCTATTCTTTACTACTCCCAATTCGAGAGCCATCACTTGGTCTAGATTTATATCCATATCTAAAGGACCTAGGTGCATAACCATATGTGGAGGAGCCTTTGCTATTTTAATAAGAATCAATAGAGAATATTAGAGGTCAAGTTCTAGTATTAGCATGTGTTCCAAGGATTCAAGTACATCAAAACTATGTTCTGTCATTTGTAAATGATTATAGAAGCAATGTTACATCATCACCAATTGTTTCTATAAGGCTTAAAGAATGATGCATGGATTTAAATCCCCACATGTATGGATGCTCAAGTGTTTCACCACTAGATTGTCCAATTCTAGTTCCTTCCATTCAAGAGGGAAAGGAATAGGTAGAAACGAGGTAAAGGGCACCGACCCACCTACCACTAGTATCTAAGGAATCTACCCATTGCAATTCCATACCTTTTGTATGGAATAGTAGTTCGAGTAGAGTCTACCTCCATTCCTGCAAAGTTAGTCTAAGGGTGGAGAAAATCATTTTGATGGTGCAACCATAATTTTATTAAGAGAAACACTAGAGTTATGTAGGAGTAAGGGTGATGGCACATGCATTATTGTTCTAGTTCATGTTTTAGACTCTTGATCCACTTCAGTAATATTTGTTATTCACTACATGCATTATCTATTGTTATGATAGGGTGTATATTCCTAGCATTGCAAGGTTGATTTCATGAGGAGTTGCGAAGGGCACAAGTCCCAAGGAGTATACATGGATGCATTTAACTATTTTATTGTAGTTAGGGCACTCTATATCTAGCAATTATATGCATGCAGGACGACACATTCACTAAATATAATAGGGATGGTGTTTCATTGAGACACCTTGGGAACTTCATTCATTTGACTAGATACATTGTATCTTCCCTCTTGGTATTATTCTATAAAATATACCTAGAGCTTACCATTGTGTTGGATGACGATTTTTAGTTTTGAGCCATAAAAATGTATTTTTTCTTCTTTCAGTGAATATAAGATAGATTAAATGTTGAGAGTTCTATTGTGCATATGTTGTTTCTAATTACCTAAAGTGTGTGCAGATTAACCTATTAACTTATTATTGTTTTGAATGAGGATTTTTTCTTTTCACTACCTAGGTTTAGGTGTTAATTTCTTTAAGTGCAAGATCTTACCAAGGTATGGAATATAACATGGTATTAGAGAATTTGTATTGAAATCCTCAAGATATTTGTATAGAATGCATTTTTTCCTATGAGAGGGAGTTTTTGTGGGGTTTTAGTAGGCATGATGGTTGATCTTTAGTTAGTGACATTGATCCAAACTTGTGATATTGTTTTGGGTGAGATTCCCAAGATATTCCAATGATTGGAAGGTTGTTATTTGCTTGAGATAGGAAATATGCACTTGGAATAGGTCGTAGATTTATTTTTAATCTAATTTGTTTATTCAAGTGTGATTTTAGGGGTTGTAGTGATGACCAATCTTAGTCTTCGAGAGTGTCACATGTTGGATGGATATTAAAACTTTGAGCCATGGAAATGCACAATGTTGAATATCTTGGATGAAGTTGAACTATGGTATCTAGTGGATACATAGTTCACACCTTCCACTGATCCCAAACACTTGGTAGAACATGTTGATAAATCAACCATAGTGAAGTGAATCATTCTTGATTCGATGAAGTATCACTTGATCTTTCACATCGCAAAGAAGAATATAGGGAAGGATATGTTTTATGCCTGTGTAAACAAGTACCATAAAATGATTTTTAGGAACAAGATCATTGGTAATCACATGAGAATGACCAATAATGTAGAAATATATCTGAGGAAGATCATAAAATTAAGATATCAATCTATTTCCATTGGAGAACAAATTGATAAGAGTGAGCTAGTTCGGATCACTTTGAATGGATTTGGTCCATCATCGCATCACTTCATTCATTGTATTTGGGCTCATGAGAAGTTACCCACTTTTGAGAAACTATGGGATTACAAAATTACAAGATTAGAGATTGATTCAGCTAGTTTCAAGGAAGGTCAATACCTAGGCCTCATCAAGAAGGTGAGAAAAGGATAAAAGAAGGGAGCATCCAAGAAGGGTTAGAAAAAGAAGGAATACTCAAGGTATTCATCTGATCCATGTGAAGTGATTTAATTCCCACAAGTTTGGTCACTATGCCTCTCTATGTCCTGAAAAGAATGGGAAGGGTAAGAATAAACAACAACATAAGCAATTTTCAAGGTGTGCATAAGCTTCCACCGCAATTGGAAATAAACTTATCCACGGTTTCATGCATTTCCACTAACATTGAATATGGTTTCGAGTGATATGTAGACAATGGAGATTAGAGACACATTAAAACAAACATATTATCTTTCTTCAGACTACAAGAACTTGATTCTATCATGCAGGTGGAGCTTGGTGATGATTCCAAATACTTAGTGATTGCGATGGGTTATGTCTTATTCCACGTATATGTAGGAGTGGTTCTTGAGCTATAGGTATTGCATGTCCCTGGTTTAACCCAAAATATTCTTTCATTTTATTGTTTAACATATATAAAGTGTATGACTAAGTTCAATGATTAATGAGTGATCATCAGAGAATGTAACCTTAATCCTAGTTGAGGTTTAACGAAGGGAGTGGATGAGTGTCACCTTTATAAGTTGCTAGCAAATCCTATGAGGAATGGATCTTTGGTGGACTACAATGAAAGTCTATGTGATCTTTGGTACAAACATTTAGGTCATTTTCACTATGGATATTTTCTTTTATTGAAGGGAATGGTGGTGAAAATACCTAATTTAAAGGTGGAGAGGACAAGAGTGTCCAAGTGATGTGCACTTGATAGGAATGCCAACATTGATTTTCTAAAAAATAAGCACAAAATGAGAGGGATTATTGATTTGGTACATTTATATGTGTGGACCCATGTCATTAACTTCCTTGACATGTAATACCTATTACATTTCTTTCATTGATGATTCTTCTAAGACTGTTACCCATATTACAAAAGATACAAGATGGGATCTCTTCTATACAAGAGGAGGTTCGATGAGGATCTTGCTCCTCCAGAGTGGATTAGGATTTAAGATTCTTATGTTTAGGTATGTTTAAGAATAGAAATTAAGATATTTATTATGTATAATTTAATTAGAGATATTAGGAATTACTTTATGCAGTATAAGGGTCTTAATAAGATATATTTTCCTTATAGAGTATAGTGAAGTCTTATATTCATATTAGTAAACATGTAAGATATTATGTGTTGTTTAAGCATGAAGAGTACGAATTGGGCTTTATAAGAGTTTATATTTGTTAGGATCTAGAAAGTATAAGTCAACTAAGATAAAGTTTCTTTAGGAGATAGAAAGTATGCTTATGAATATCTTAAGGAGCTTATTTCTTTTAAGTAATTAGTTAGTAGGAGGAGGAATAGAATGATACTCTTTACTCTCTTTATGTCTTATAAGGTAGGTTTTAGAAGCTCTTTATAATAAGTCTTATAACGATTAGATAAGAAGTAGGGATTATATCCTTTATTATTTTTCTTTAGATATGAGATAGTTAGATATTAGATAGAAGGAATTAATGTCTCTTACTCCTTAATATTTTCTATTTTCAAACTATCATTTAGGACTTTAGATATTGTATTCTCTACGGCCCTTAATGGAGGCAAGACTCACTACTCCTAGCATTTAAACCAAACCTCTCTATCAGGACTATAATATGACTATAACAAATCTTATTACTAACTCTAAGGAACTCAGGAACTAGATATGGAAATACTCAATAACACCCATTTAATTGGGGATTCAAACATAGATCCAATACCAAGACTTGAAAATTTGCTACAGTCGGATCACCTTCTACTTACATTTTGATTTCTATAACCACCCTTATCCAACAAAATCCTTCACACACTCTATATCAAGAAGGAATAGAACGAACCATATACCCACTTTAACACTTCACTATTTTATAACTATGGCTCCTATATAGGGTTATCCTTTATAAGTTAAGAGTTCTCTCTATATCATAGTAAGAAAGATATCATCATATAAAAGGTTTATCCTTTCTAAAATAAGATTCTATATTTTAGTAAGTTTACTCTAATAGTAGGTGTTAGTGCTAATTCTTGCAAGCGGGGTGTTTCTCTCCGATTTCAGGCCCCTGGTGTAAAATGCAAAGAAATGGGGTTTAAAAACCCATCAAATGTGTTTTATTCAAAGGACGCAGTCATGAGAACCCAAGCGTAGCACGCATAAAATATCCATTTCGGGCTTAAAATGATAGCAGATAGGTGATCAAGTATTCAATGGAAAGAATCTATCATCAAGGCAGATCGATGGACATCGGGTAAATCGGGACCATGAAGTTTCCTGGAGTTTAACATAGTGCAAACGCCTAAGAAAAAGTGCACATATTCCACAATATGATCATGGTCATACAATCCAGTCGGGACATGTGGCATGCGATTGACTCTGGTCGCTATTTCGGCTACCAGGGTTTTAAAAGACAAGTGGTCGCTCCTCCCTTGCAGTTGAAATCGCCGAAATTGAAAAATGTGAAGGCACCTTTGGGTGTGGGCCTACGGTCATAGAACAAGGTCATATGGAAAGGCGAGTCCTAAAGAAGGTGGACAGGTGGCAGCTAGTTGACTTTTAGAGGATTTTGGAGCTCCTGGTGGGAGAATCCCTAAAAGGATCGAGACCGTTAATATTAAAGGATACATGGCACCTGATTAAGTCCAATTGCCATTTCGACTACTAGGACTTTGAAATACAAGGGTCAACTCCCTTCCATCAACGATATGTGAAATGTGAAGGTGCCTTTGGGTGCGGGCCTATGGTCATAGAACAGGGTCATATGGAAAGGAGGGTCCTAAAGAAGGGGGACAGGTGGCAGCTAGCCGACATTTCAGGGATTTTGGAGCTTCCGGTGGGAGAATCCCCGAAACAATTGGGACTGTTAATCTTGAAGGATACATGGCATGTGATTAAGTCTAGTCTCCATTTCGGCTACCGGGACTTTGAAATACAAGCGTCGACTCCCTTCCATCCATGATATGCGAAATGCGAAGGCACCTTTAGGTGCGGGCCCACATTCCTGGCACCCGGTCACAATGTAGCAATGATGAAAGTGGGGGTCGGTTGAGTTTAAGAACTCATTGAGCGATGAGCGATCATGGCCATTCAAAGAAAGAAGCAGGGTCATCTGATCCTAGGGACAGGTGGTAGCTAATCTGTATTTCGGGAGTATGATGTCAGATATTTCGAGAGCAAAGAAATGAAAACTCCCGGTGGGAGAATCCCTGAAATACATTAAATTTCATCATGACCGTCCATATTAAATCAAATCCGGATATTGATTGTAGATTATCCGTTTCATCATTTCGGCTACCGAGAGTTTGAAGGACAAGGGGTCGGCTCCTTGCCATCCCCAAATCATGAAATGCAAAACAACCTTTAGTGTTGGGCCCATGATCCTAGCGCCAGGGTTGTATGGATTATGGCCAAAGAAAGTGAGCATGCAGGGCCAGGGTTGTTCAATGGAAAAATGATCGTGGTTGTTAGGTTTTAAATTCGATCCAACTGTTGATCTTGGAGGGTCATTTCACGAGTTTGGGCACCGGGAAATTTGAAGGCAGGGGAAGTAGAAATATCCAAAAGAAAAAATGTTGAAACACCCTTGGAGAGAGGTGCCAAGTCATGGCCCTGGGTTACATTGATGGCGGTGCCAGAAGAAAGGGAGGCTAGCCTCCGAGCCTTAGAGAGAAGGCACGTGGTCTTCTCCTGAGCATATCATCTTAGTCACTCCCTGGGGAAGTAGTTAATGAAAATCAAGCAGGTAGATGAAACCTCAACTCAAGCCATGAATGGAAGGTATGGGAGGCCTGGAGAAATCAGCCCGTGGTACCCTTGTGTGCAGGTACCCCTGCAAGATCCATGCTAATTTAAGGTGGCATATGATGAAGGAATTTCATCCAGGTTTGACTGAAGAGACACCACGCCCTAGAGGTTCGAGCACGCCTCTGTTGGGTGAATTTTTCTGAGTATATATACTCAGTTTTTCTATTTTTGTAGGGATGGATGGTAGAGTAGAGCTCGTGACTGTAATGTTTTAATGAAGCACTGGTTTTCTTGGCTGTGTATCTGCATATGAAATTTTCTTGTTTAATGTAAGGCAACTCTCTTTTTCATCTGGTTTTGATCTCATACTAAAAGGGTTCATGATTGATTGATTCACATGAATCGTCGTGACTGTGTTATGATAAAGGATTCATTATAACGTTGTTATGTTCTTTTAGTGTTTCTGATTTTGAATATAAGAGGTTCCTGTGTTCAAGTTTTTCTTCTACAGGCTGTTAGAAGCTCGATGCCTACAGCAAGCCTTCGCATTTCCTCACAGAATTCTTTCTCCTACTCACCCTTATTACAACTTACTGTCTGAAGTTAAACCAAGACCTAATCTTCTTGTGTATGCATGGCCTAGTTTCTGAGTTAGAATGATATTGTTCTGAGTTTACTTCCATTCATCACACTTTATCAACAAATAGTGGCATAAACTGATGGGCATTAGGCTTACTCTTGCTGCAATCCAGGAGTGACTTCTGACGCTAATAGTAGGAAGGAGATATCAAGTATCTAGTAAGACATAGGAGAGAGCCTTAATCATTTTATTAGGTATTTAAGGATTCTATATATTCTCTTCTTAAAGTAATTAATTCTTATTCTCCCTTTTAATAAGACTCTTGTCATCAAACTATTAATAGTAGAGTATATTTTGTAGAAATTAAGTAGAAAGAGTAGGAACTAGAATGTAGAGTTAAGTTTAGATAAAGTATTCACTGAATTGGCTAGTTACATTAGGCCTTACTAGACAAAATGTAAACACTACCTTTTCTCTTTTGTAACTACCACAAGATGTAGGATTTAGTGTAGGTTAAACTAGACACACCTAACCTTAGACTTTGAAACCAACAAAACACCTATCACCCCAGATAAAAAGTCTAGTTATGTTCCATTACTATGGTATTCATTCTACGAGTACTGATCCTATCCAAATTTATTGATCCTTATGAGTTAACCTATTAGTACCAAACCCTTTATAGTTTAGCATTACCACGATGAGTTTAGTACTTCCATGTGCCCCAAGATGTATCTCTCACTTGAATCTTGATTTAAAGAGCTATGAACAAGGTAAAAGAGGGAGGAAGGGTTTAAGGTTACACAGTGTTGAAGAAACTCTCCACTCCCTACCCACTGAAGCACCACGATCACTACAAAGGTTATTCCCTGTTGTAAATTAATAACACCAAGGCTCTTAATAGGATATTATCTATGAAGATATCACTATAGTGGCTAACTATAGTATTGTATAAACTACCATTGGTCAATATAATTTAGTTTCTTGCCTCCCCAATCAATCAAATGTTCACATAGAAGAAGTACCGCGTAGAAAATTTACTTACTATGATCCATAAACCCACTCTCCACCAGGAACAAATTGGCATGACATGTAATATTCTTGATGAGTCAAGCCGTAGCATATAAATTTCTATCCTATACTAAGATAGAAAGGTTGGTGTCATTATCTTAACAAATCATTCATCCAAGTTTTTTTTTATCATGTTGAATTGTTGGAGGCTTGATTTTATTACCTATACCACCTGGGAAAGGTTCTATACTTGATGATATTGAAAGTGGTGTGAAATTAGGGAGATGGATTATTTAGGGACTACCCAGAAAAATATTAGAGGTAGATGGATATCCCGAACAAATATTAGAGATAGATAGATTATTAAAAGAGATATGTTGGAACCCTTGATCACTCTGAGCTTGATGAAAGAGGAGAAAAATGTACTTGTTCTTATTATAGGATGCATGCACAAAATAGATCGATCGACGTTTCTCATGTGGATTCATTTCAATGCAGCCTCTACATCTTTCGTATCAGAAATGGAGGTTAGGTTGCTACCTTTACTCCTTTCTGAATCTTCTTGATGTATATAATATGAATAATATTAGTAAGGCCGATTCATTTTGGTTATTCAACACATTACAAGTCATGTCCTTCTTTGGGAATTGATCCTAGTTACAACTTATGGTGGTCCCTACCCTAGATAGAGAACTCATGGAGGCGTCTGAATGAGACAAGTGGGAAAGGAAGGGGAGTGGTTGGTATGTGGGGTTGGTACTTGAGATAGTCATTGTAGTAAGGATCTATAATAGATTAAGGTGGGTAGGCATATAAGGTAAGGGAACATGTGCCTCACCCATGTCTATAGCCCCATTTAAAGGATCCACAAGAATTGATAAGGTTGAACCCATGGTCTATCCCAATGATTGATTAATGTGGATTACTTCACATTATGTTCCTAGAAAATTCATAGATACACCTAGCCATTTAACATACTAATTAATTTCTGCTAATGAAACATTCTAAACAGATATAGAAACAGTGTGGGTAATTACAAACAAAGAGAATATAATTGATTTCTAACTCGGTTGTCTATGCCTTGATTGATGGTTAACTCTGGTTAATGTGTTGATGGTATCTCCCATTTCAATTGAATATAAATAACAGATCTCATAGGTGGTAACCCATAAATTAAAAAACTAGTAATTAGACGTTGAACCCATGATGATGTATCAGGTGGGAACCCATAAATTAAAAAACTAGTAATTAGAGGTTGAACCCGAGATGATGTATCAGGTGGGATCCCATAAATTAAAAAAATAGTAATTAGAGGTTGAACCTGTGATGATTTATTAGGTGGGAACCCATAAATTCAACGATAATTCATAGAGAGAAAATCATGTGATGCACCCTTTTGAATTAATATAGAGAATTCAGATAGAAAAAACCATGATGCAGTATTGCTAATTAATCTAGGGATTTCATATAGTCAAAACCATGATGCGGTGTTTTCAGGATTGGTCAAAATATTGTAGGTCACTAAGAACATGAAATTGAAAGAGTAAACACCTTATAATTTTATAGGGAAATTCCACAGTTCAATTTTGTGTAATGAATTCCCCTCCTAATTGCTCCTAGTTCACATAGGAGAAAGGAAGGTTCTAAAACCCAACCAAAGGGAGGTAAAATTTAAATGATTAGAACTTATAGATGTCTTACTAATGTTCCTAATCATGTTGTCTAAATGAATTGAACTAATAGCAAGTCTAAGATAAGTCACAGAATAGAAAGAAAGCACAAATTCTACACTAGGAGCCTAGGACAGACCCACTCTAATCGAGAATGTGTTGTTGTCTCTTTTTTATTCCATTCTTCCAAGGAATTATATCCAATAAGGAAGTATAATAGAAGTCATATAATAGTAAGTCTTATAGAATCAATATTATATCAAGTCATTCTATAAAGTTATATTCCTTTCTTTCTTAAAGCAATAACA